>AP028447.1:1581167-1811099 GCA_036509395.1 Antheraea yamamai
AATGAATCGCAAAATGTGTTGGTAAGCGCATAACTCATCAACGCCTGGACCGATTTTGCCAATTCTTTTTTTTAAATGTTCGTTGAAGTCCAAGGATGGTTTTTACGGCGAGAAAAATTCGAATAATTGCCGGGAAAACCCAAAAATCAGCCCTTTTCTTTGTCCCATAGAAACGTTTTCTAACTAAAATGTAGAATCAATTTGAACTTTATTGCTATTCATTAAAGTTCATATTAAATTACAAGCTTTCACTGTCGTCCAAGCAATGTAGGTGTGTTCCTGACGCCAAAGAGTCAATTTGCACTTTAATACCGCTGCACAAAGTTCAAATTCAATCATATCTATCAAAACAGTGTTTTGTGCGCGTTGGAGGATCTAATGTCGCGTTCCGAAACTCAACAAAAGTGATAATATCGCGAACCCGACCAAATTGAATAGTCACAAATGTAAGAGTTATAGATAATTAGTACTGATTTTCAATTTGGTCGGCTTCACGATATTATTTCTTTTGTTTTAGTTTCGGCACGCGACATAAAATGCATCAGTTTTCACGTAATTACATCAGTCAAACACAAACCGCGTTACCAAAAATGTTTTATTATTATTAATTTGATATCCTTATCTGTGCAAAATTATTTAAATACATACTAATATTATGTAAATGACATGAACAACGAAGAAAATAATAAATATCGGAAAATGAAAACTTTACACACATACAACATTGGTATGGCTTAATGGACGTGACTCCAAGTCATATCAAATTAAAAAGAAGTTGAAAATTGAAACAACAACCATAACAACAACGACCTGCCGATTTGCCGGTGTAGACGTGTTGTTTTTCTTGGATTTTCTGTTACCTACTCTACTGAGTTTTAGTTTGAAGCTTTCTGGCAAACATCCCAGTCGGGGTTTTTTAGTGGGTCCCAGAAGGGTGGCCAAAGTTCGTGCAAGCGAAGATACTTTGGTCACCCGAGCTGAACCCCACACACCGCCCTATCACCAGGGTGACGGTTCTGTTCAGGAGAATTTTTTGCCCCGGCTATAAAATAAGTAGGACCAAAAAACTGCCACATTCCAAATCTTTTTGACAGAACGAAGTCTGTCGGGTCCGCTAGCAAGGTCAAATCTGTACATTAAATATTTTTTGAAAATTTTGATCGGGGCAGTCTTTGTTATCGATATAGAAGCCAAAAATAATCTTTTTACAATTTTTGTCTGTCTGTCTGTCTTTCTGTCCCTGTGAACACGCATCACGCTGAAAGTACTGAACCGATTTTAACGAAACTTGACACAATAATAACTAATATTCCAAGGTTACATTTAGGATACTTTTTGTCCCATAAAACGCAAGGGGTTCTCCAGGATAACGAAAGACAATACATTGTAGTTAATGTAACTAGACTTTTTTGCGACACCTTAGTACAAGAGCCAGGAATGTTGGAAGAACGAGAATTTTAGAAAAGCTGGTTCTTTAAAATGAAGATATATTATGCCCTTCCAAACAGAATTCAGTATACCTGGTAGCCGGTTAACGTTATGTTTTTTAATGCGCATCACACCTTTACAGGTTAAAATTTTGGGATATAAATAATTTAAGGAACATTTTTTTTCAGTAACTTTTAAACGCTATTAAAAACATGAATTTATCACTACCAGACAATTTTGTTATTGATAATAATATGCCCGATGATATTCTTTATAAATAAAATAATTCATTTCAAACCATTTTATTTTTTCCATTGCAAAGAACATATTTCATTTTATTAACCATTATGATATTGACATTTCACCGTAAACGAAAAACAACGATAAACGTAGACATATCACTTGAGACTGAGGTCATCTTGAACACATGCGTCTATAACAGGCGCTTCCACAATTATCGCTATTTTATCATACATAAAATGAGATAAACATATCAATGCAGTTGCAGTATCTAGCTCTAAGTTTCTAAACGTTTTCAAAGCATTAGCCGATTTTAATTGGAGTGTTCATCCATAACATTTAGTTCTTTTATACTTCAATATTACACGCAGTCGAATCGACTATACCAGCTTTCTTTATGATAGTAGTACTCAGGTTAACCTCTATAAACTTGAAAAAGTCCAAAACCAGGCCATGAGATTTATCGGGGGTTTCATTAAAAGTACTCCAATCCATGTTATGGAAAGCGAATTGAGCATATGTCCGTTACATCTTAGGAGACAATATTAAGCTGGCAAAATTCTATTTAAATTTAAGTCATTCGAAAAGAACGAACTAACTAATGTATCAGAAGAACTGTCCACCTCTTTCCAATCACTCCATTGGCGTTAAAGCAAAAGACCACTATTTTTTCTCAATATAAAAATACTCCAAGTCAAACAAGTATAAAACATGAAATGTTCACTTTACACACCTGGGACGATAACATTGATTTGCACAATATAATTAAAATAAATGTAGATGGTAGTTGGAAGCCAAAGCGTCAATATGATGTTGTTAAAATAAAAGATATTTGTCTTCAATATATAAATAAATATTATCAAAATTTTGTTAAAATATACACTGACGGATCTAAAGCTGGAAATTATTTAGGAGCCGCATTTTTTGAGTCAAATACCAAAACTTTTATGAAATTTCAAATTGATGAAAATATTTCAATTATGCACACTGAATTCATAGCAATTGCAGAGGCCTTATCATTTGCACAATCAACTGAGTCCATTAAGATTGTTATTTTATCCGATTCAAAAAGTGTTCTTCAACACGTAGCGCGATATACCTCGACTTTTCGAGGAATACCGATAGCCTACATATACTATTTTGAAGCAATTACTAGATTTCAAAGCAAAGAACAAAGTAATTGTTTTTCATATAGGTATAACTGGGAATGAAAAAGCTGATCTTTTAGCTAGAGAAGGATCCTCCGAAGGTGCTCCTATTAATATTTACCAACGTACTTGGATATATGCTCAGTATTTAAAAATAGCTGTTACTCGCATTGGAAGGAATACTTTGATGAGCGTTCTAAAACAAAACGAATATGGTACAGAACGATTCAGCCACGCCCCTTAAGGTCACCATGGATTGATGAAAGTACGATTTGCCGTCGGGAAGCAATCACAGGAATAAGATTACGCCAAAACACATCCCATGTAAAAAGTTCGCCTACCTGATGCGTAAAGTACTATCACCACTCTGCCAGAGTTGTGAGCTCATCGATGATGTGCACCACATCCTGGCAGAATGTGTTCGAAACGAAGATATTAGATCACGGCTTAATGCTTCTGGTTCGTTCCACACTGGTTTGTACAATTCGTTATTGTCTGACCCCACTTCGAAAGATGCTAAAGAATTGTACAAAATTAATATAAGCTATTGTTAAGTTTATTGTCATTCTTATTGTTATATAGTTGTATGTCACTTAAGCGATATAGCCGAGAAGGCGACTAAGCCTTCATTAAAAATAAATAATAATAATATTAAAATTACAGCTATCTTATTAACATGGTTTGGACATACTTTATTTTATTTACAAAAAAAAATAGCATCGGACACATTATTGTTAATAACAAAAATGTCTGGCAATGATAATTTCATGTTTTAGTAGCGTTTCTAAGTTAGTAAAAAACAAAACATTCAAAAATTATTTAAAAATCAATATTTTTGCCTGTAAAGGTGCAATATGCAGTAATAAACGCAACGTTTACCGGCAGCCAGGTAGCCCGCACTCTGTTCGGAAGAACATAAAGATATATAAAAGCTGGCTTATTTTCTTTTTCGAAACCGTTGCTAGCTCTTAGACAAATAGTTACAGGCAAGTGACATTTGACGCGTCGTGCTCATATCTTTTTAATATTTATATTTTTCTTCAATACAATGGAGTGTGAAAAAGTTTTAATACAAGTTGAAAATAGTTATGATATTATTCAGTGTTTCATTTATCATTATTTTATTTTATGAATAACATTTTATCGTTTAATTTACAATTTAACTCTATCAACTTGATATTTTATAATGTAAACTCTACTGACTGTATAGTAAACGTCTACAAAAAAGGGAAAGGAACTTCGTTAGAAACTGGGGGTCCATAGACCTTTAAAGCTTTTTTTCACATTACCACCAATATATGCTGGTTGCTACGAACGGGTTGTAGGCTTATTTTAAAAGATTTCTCACATACCATCTGGGTATATGTTTGATTGAGTCCCTTGATAGTTTGGATTCACAATTGGAAACCGATGGTGTGGCTGCAATAAGGTTTTAGTAACCTATATTAAAATTTTTCGCGTTTAAAAATACAATTGGCACCAGTGATAACCGATTTGGTGCAGACGAAGTTGCACGGGTCAGCTAGTTAATATTATAAAGAGGTGAAGTTTGTGAGTTTGTGACGTTGTAGGGGGTAATCTCAGGAACTACTAAACCGATTTTGAAAATTCTTTTACCAATATGAAGCCACGTTATTTATGTGTGTCATACTACATATCATCACGCTAAGACCAATAGGAGCGGAGCAACAATGAAAAATGTTTTAAAATCGGGGTATTTTTTCTTTTTGAGAGCTTCCGCTGCGTCTTAGCCCAAAATAACTATTCCACACGTGCGAAGTCGCTGGCAGAAGCTATTAACTAATTATATTATCTATAATCTATACTAAAATTATTAAGAGGTAAAGTTTGTGAGGTTGTAGAGGGTAATATCTGGGGAGTCGGAGAAAAATGGTCTAACGAAAACGTTTTTTACGAACGCTGCCTTAATTATGAGATATATATGATTAAGTTCTAGAGAAAAGTTGTAGCTTGATAATGCCTATTACCGCCCAATGAAGTGGGCACGGGTCGGCTAGTTAATATTATAAAATTGAAGAGTTTGTTTGCTTGAACGAGCTTATCTCAGGGACTACTGGTCAGATATGAAAATCTTTCAATGTTAGATAGCTCATTTATCGACCTATAGGCTATATAATTGCGCTAAGACCAATAGGGGCGTAGCACCAATGAAGAATGTTTCAAAATCGTTTTGTTTTCTTTTTGAGGGCTTCCGCTACGTGTTAGCGTTAGCCCAAAGTAACTATTCGACGCGGACGAAGTCGCGGGTAGTACCTAGTGTTAGAATATACGTACTTTAAAAGAGGAAGCGCGAAAGGGTAACCTCCAAATTAAAAATTCTATCTATAATACTGTTTTAACAGGTACATACTACTTTTGCTACTGGTTTTTAACGCTTAGCGATCTTTTTATTGTGATATAATAAATTAGGGTTAGTGATTAATAACTAATAAATGTAAGTTAACGGTAATTCAGTTTCAGTTTGATAAATCAATATAAGAAATAGTAATGATTCACATAGATTGTTAATCTTTTGATTGTTGGCTTTAATCGCCATAGAAAAATCTGTGGCGGGAGTGAACAGCTGATATGCTGTGAGATAATAACTTTTTTTTTGCACCGGCTTTCCTTTTTCAGATTTTGCCACTGAATAATCCACCACGTTTCTTTAGTACATTAAAGGATCTAGCGTTCGGCTACAATATCAAATGACAATGTAGCCTAAGATGGCAAACGGGCTAAACTTAGTAAAAGATTGTCTCACAAGTGAAGTAACATACCTATATGTGCTTATCATTATCAGCCTGTAGAGACCCACTGCAGGGCCATAGGCCTCTTCCCGAAGGAAGGTATGGGCATACTCCCCACGCCAGCCCACGATGTTTTGTCGATTTCAAACTGTGAGAAATCCACAGGTCTATGTTTTCCCACACATAGTAGAACCACAAAAATATTTCTCAGGTTCAGGTTTCCTCACGATGTCTCCCTTCACCGTCAGCCGATAGTGTTACCAATTTAAATTAGAAAATGTAGGCGAATTCCGAAAAATTCGTTGGTACATGCTCCGGTTGGAACCTGCGGATATCGATATGATATTCCACCGGTCAAACCACTAGACCACCACGATTTTATATATACTTGACTATATGTGCTTGGCAATAGATTATCAACTTGAGGGTGGTAGGTGGCCAGATAGACTTAAAGAAGCCTTATCAACATGTTTTGATGTTTTCTTCACAGAAAGCTCCGTCTCATTTGCAAGGATTTGAACTCATGTCGATCATTGCGAAGTCTGTACACACTAACCATTGAGCCATCGCTTCAAAAAAGTATTCAATCAATTTTAATGAATATTACAAAAAAGGGTGTTACAGTGATTTAAATTAAGATAGACGTATATCTTTACCGCAAGGTTCGACACATCACGATTTTTGTTGTAACATAAAAAAAAATGCTTATACATCTATATCATTACATAGTATAAAACAAAGGCCCCTGCCGCGTCTGTCTGTCTGTGTGTTCGCGATAAACTCAAAGACTACTGAACGGATTTTCATGCGGTTTTCACTGGTGTATAGAGTGATTCATGAGGAACATTTTGATATATAATTTGTCAAGTTTTTTTTTTTATAAACAGGGCAGGACAACGTCTGCCGGGTTCGCTAGTATATCATAAGAATGTAAATCTAACGTGTCTGTACTATTTCGATTTTCGTGAAAAAAATTGTTGCAGAGTCTTGGAATAAGTAATAAAATACATTTCAATAATTTATTATAATGTCTGTCTGTTTGTATAAACACGTATCACTGCTGAAGTACTTAATAGAACCTCAGTAAAAGTAAATCATAAAGTATACGCTCGAGTAACATTTAGTCCTGGTTTCATTGAAATCGGTTCACTCTATCAAAAGTTATTGTAATTTTAATGACGACGCGACTTAAGTATGAGAGAAAAGTACATAAGTAAATGGACTTAATATATTCAGATGATTTTATTAGTCACTGTTTTTTACATTAGTATCCACGCGGACGGTGTTGCTGGCACAGCTAGGGTCTTGAATAAGATGTGGTCAAGAAATGTTACACTTGGAGTTTGAACATGTTAAAATTTCACCAAGAGAACCAGACATGGCTTTTACGGTGACTTACATATCGGTACGAATTAAAACGAAATCAAAATAAAAAAATACTAAATTCATTTTTGGCCCTAATAAGATGCTTGTGAATGTCAAAACTACCACTGGTTCAGAAAACAACCCAATCACCGAAAAGAGCCGGTAAGTAACTCGGTCGATACACGTTACAATCGTTTTTAATGGATGCACAGAGAAGAGTCAATTCCAGACATCACCATCGCGCACATATCGATCCACTCTATAATAGCCTTTTGACACCAAAATCAGCTTGACATGGCGTTTAAACTTACAGTTTGGCAAATCGGTAATATGCTTTAGGACTTTGCTGTAAAACCTAAACTGATTACCTAAAAAACTGTTACTGGTTTTACTGTGTCTGAAACATGGGACGACTAGTTTGACACAGTATCTAGTATTGAGAACATGCCGGTCTTTTACGAAATCCAGTTTTTCAAAGTTTTTGCGGACATACATTAAATTATTAAGAATGTACTGGGATGGTAGAGTTAAGCTACTGAATTCCTGAAACTTAGTCTTTAATGATTCGCGAGGTCCCATATTGTATATTGCTCGAACTACACGGTTTTGTAATAAAAATTGGTGTGTACCCCAACAGGTACTGAAACCATTCGTAATGTATAAGATAATGTTCCCGTACCGTGTAGCTTTGGAACCATTTCTCGGTTAGTGTGTTCCGTCTTTCTTATGATAAGCATAACGTGAAGTGATATAACGGAGATTACCATGGCAGACATAGCAGTTATATCATTTGATTCAATGGCACAGTGCCACCATTATGTTTTGTTAAAATAAAAGATTGGCAGAATATTTGAGCATTTGTAGCATCATCATGGCCTTTTTTACATGGGGAGATCCTTAATAGATACCCATCGTGCCGGGCAGTTGAGGATGGGTTATGTCCGATTCGCACTGACTAAAACTCCATGGTACCTAAAAAATATTGAGGTCATTATTCGAAATATAAATTATCCTATCTCAAGTTGGACCAAATTATACATAAATTTGGCATTTATGTATAATTTAGAAAAGTATTTATGTGTAATTTAGAAAGTTGGACTTTCATGAAGGTCGGTTGTGTAGTTTCGGAGTTCATCATGACACTGCATTTTTATATATTAAGAAGCATAGCATTATCTTAAAGTAGAAGTCTTAATTTACAACAAAAAAAGTGATACATTTACGACACTTCTCCATCCTCAAGACGTATCTTTTGTTATGTCCACACGAGTAAAAAAAACACGATATTGCATATAATGACTTCGAAACCCAGAGGTGGCTATTGCTTGACAATTAGAGTTACCTAACTTATTACCACGGTATGTCGTATTATTTTATGGTAGGTGTATTGTATTATATGCGGAAGAAAATTATGTACAATTTTTAGTCTTTACAAAATTCTTGAGACATTGTATTTTAGACTAACTGATATCCGCGATTTTATCGGTGTTGTCCTGCACATGCGCGTCACACCGTTAGCCCCACTTCTCTACGGTGAAAAATGACACATAGCTGTACGCTTAATAACTCTATATTAAACTAGTATATCATCTACACTAATATTATAAAGCTGGAGTTTGTTTGTTTGTTTGTTGAGCGCGCTAAGCTCAGGAACTACTTCGTCCGATTTGAAAAATTCTGTCAGCGTTAGATAGCTCATTTATCGAGGAAGGCTATGGACTATAGGCATCACGCGAAAACCAATAGGAGCGGAGTACCAATGAAGAATGTTTTTAAAATCGGGGTTTTTTTTCCTTTTGAGAGGTTTCGCTGTGTGTTAGCGTTAGCCCAAAGTAACTATACCACGCGGACGAAGTCGCGGGAACAGCTAATATAGCATATAAGGACAGAATTAGTAAGAAGTGAAAATAAAAAAATATATCAAAATATGTCTAGTCATTTTTGTATGATGCGTGCACAACGATGACATCTATAATTTTATCATTATATATTATAAAAAAGAGTCCTCCACTGCGTCTGTCTGTCTGTTCGCGTTAAACTTACAAACTACTGAACGAATTTTATTAGCAGATGGTGTGAATCAGGAAAAAAAATTAGGTAATTTGTCATGAGTTTGTATAAATTGGTTGAAATATAACAATAATTGTTGGTAATTTCGGAAAAAGTTAAGCCGCCTGGGAGATTTTGTCAAAAACGTTGCCCTTTGATGTATAGATAACAATTAAGATAATAAACCACATAGACGAAATCGCGAAAATCGACCAGTTAATACGTTGTTATGTGCTGAGAGCGATTAAAATGGAGTCATTAGCCTAGTTCCTTAATCTAAGGGTTGTAATTTGTCAAAAAATAAATGTGAGATGTTGTGATTGAGGTCTCAAATCTTTTATCCTATTTAAATATAATAAATTTGAAAGTTTGTGAAAATATTTCTCATTGATTCACGCAAAAAATAAATTGGTTTTTATAAAACTACTAGCGGGCCGGCCGCACGTTGTCCTGTCTTGATAATAAAAAAAGAATATAAAATTCAACCGCAGCGCCACCTACTGGGTCCAATTGTGAATCTAAACTATTCTCGGATCCACTGGAACATGCACACAAAATTTCATCACAATCGGTTCAGCCGTTTAGGAGGAATTCAGTGATATATACACGTACGGAAGAAATTTATATATAAAGATATAGCATACCTTATATACCAAAATAACACGTATGCTATGATTTAAGAGGACGGTGTTTAATTTTATCAAAATAATAAATTATACCCGGTCTAGATTTTAAAGTTTGTGTAAAATCAAGCTCCTCGAGGCATGAAAAATAAATTAGAAAATTTATACAATTTTTACAAGTTTATATAATAAATACACTGTACAATTTAAAAAACATACGAGCGTAAATTATAACGAATTGTTAACTTATGCCTTTACTATTCTACGTCGTAGACGGTTAATAAAGCAACTTACAGACGGGCGAATTTTAGCCGCGACGTTTTATTTACCGTCAACTATCCCATTTACAATGTCAACCGATGAACTTTAGAACTGTGTTTATTTCTGTGTGATGTTATCACGGGGGGATTGGGCAAAACTGGTGCGCCAGGCTACGATGGCCACAACCCTCATGGTCGGGCGCATCCGACGGATAGGCCTCAGGGTGGCCCTCGAGAAGATCGAGGCTATACTGTTTCATGGGTCTCTGTGAGGGCCACGACCTGAAGCCTGTTTCGAGCCCCATTTTGTCTGTTTGCGTATTGCTGGGGCGGCGGCTGCTCCCCAATATAGGGGATCTGAATGCTGGGTGTTGCTGATTGTATATAGGAATCGAGAGGGCGATAGCCGCCTGCGGTGCACCGGTGTGGGCCGACGTCCTCGGTGCCACCAATGTGCGTGCGCTGTGCAATACGCAGTGCATTGTGGCACTGAGGGCGATCTGGGCATATCGCACGATGCCCTCAGCAGCGGCCTTCGCGCTTGCTGGCTCCCTGGAAATTGGAGGCGAGAGTTCTCGCCGTCATGTATAAATTCACTGTGGAATTTCAAGGTGTGCGGTTGTGCGGCTTTTCAAGGTGATTAGCGTAGAACGATCCTTTGCCGCCCCGACAATACGGACTGTCGGTACACAGTGGAGCTTTAGTCCGTGAGAGTCGGCTATAACCCAGTCTCTCCCCTGGGAAGGTTGCGTATCAACAATGAGTTCCCCCATATTAATAACAAATGGTGTACCGGTATAAAGTTTGTTGGGGGGCAAGGGATCTCGACTCACCTTGGAAAGCCGCCCCACGGTCCACCCAAAATTTATATTATAGTCCAAAATTTAATTTACTATGTACTCAATTTAAAGTAATGAATATTTGTGGTTAGTATGTAAAAAAAGACATTCAAATAAAGTCAGTTATACCATCCCCATCTTGTTATTTATTTCATGATGAGAGCGGTGGGATATAAACCCACGCTTCCGAAGAGACTAGAGAAAGGCATATTATAACTACATAATATAATGGCTGTATAGAAATGATATAGAATTAATGTTTTCTTTTATACTCTTAATATAGTTAAGTTATTTAAAAAAAAAATATTTTTCCTTCGTTGATTTATAGTTTTTAATAAATTTTATAAACTGTTGTAATAGTTCTTTTCGTTTACTATAGTTATGTTTCTTATGTTTATAAAAAGGGGAAGATGTTGTAGTTACGTGTATACATGTGCCCACATGTAAAAAACGTCAGTTTGAGCATCCCCATCGTGTTGTTTACTTCAATATTGATAGTTTAATGGATTTAGCATTATTAAGGTAATATTTTCCAGTACTAAATAAAGAATTATTTGATATAGATTGCACGGTATAAAAATATATGCTCTAGTTTCATTCTACAGGGATAATATAGATGGATACATTTATTTGAAACAAAGGCCGCCTGCGTTTTTTTTGTAATGCGCGTCTTGAAAACGTCCGTCTGCACAGGCCCTGAGGAGCAAAAAGACATCCGATGTTATTTAACGTAGAAGGTCACAAGATGACTGGCCCAGAGCATTCCCTTTCTAATGATCCCATTAATTCACAGACCTTAGTGGCTTGCTAATCCGAATGTTCAAGGTATATCGTTAAAAAATAATAATCAATTAGTATGAGCATTGTTTGTAAAACTTATTTAATTTTGTACATTAGCGGCCTTACTTTTAAATGTCAATTAAATATTTCTCACTCATAAATGTTCATTAATGTCAATCAGTTGTTTATCGGTAGTTAAATACCTATATATTGAAAAAACAGTAGACGCATGTCTTATGCCTATTTGAAATGTCTGTTTGACATTTGACACAAGATGGCGGCTTATTTATTAGCCTTATTATGGTTCCGTCCGGGTTTTGAAGCTTTTATGTATGTTTTGACAATGGTAATTAATATTTACGTACATCCCGTGATAAAATTACAAGGACTTCGATGTTTAAAATGAATTACACACAAACGGTAGGAATATGTCATGAATTAAGGCGTTAACCAATTATTTTTTTAATGTTACAGATAAGCAAAGAAAATGTAAATCCTCGACATCGTAAGTAGTAACAAGTAAATCGGCTGAGTGCCTTAAGCGCTCGCCTTAGTAGTCCGGTGAAGCTGTTAAGACCTAACTACGTTAATAGCATAGTCAGTTCGAAAAAAAAAACTGGATAGGTCATTACTTTATTTATTTGTATGGTCGTCGCTGCCGTGTTTGTCAAAATTTGTAGAAGAACTATTGTTTTGAGAACATTGATACCTTTGCAGACTTCATATGTCGGCTTCAGGAAAGAAAAAATTGTCGAGTAAGTAATAGTATTACAAGTATCTCGTGATTGTTTTCATGTTGTGACAAGATGGCGGCCGTATAGCTTTTGAGAGACTATTTGTGGTATCTGAGAATTTATGGTCTGTGGTATTATTTTCCATCGTATATTTATACTTCACTTTTGCACGAAAATCGATTCATATTAAGTAAAATGCCACCATATAAAATACAGATTCAAATAACACAAGATTATGAACATTATATAAAAGCCACTAAGATCGCGACAAAACTCCTTACAACGTTTCATAACAAACTTTCTTGCTATCATCCTCTTATTGGTTAGTCGCTGTAGACATCATGTTCCAGATGATGGTGTTGTTTTTTAATGTAAGACATATGAAACTGTAAAGGATTTTTGAAATTGAAGTATTGTTATGAACTTTAGTATTTCAGGGTTCCGTATATCGTAACGAATATACCGAAGTTACATAAAAACGTTCTTTGTGATACGTTTGTTTTCGTCAAATTTATGGTCGGGAGTAAGAGTGTATGGAACTTTGTCACTACGTACTTCGAAACACCATAATCTCAAAATGGGTAGCGGAGAGTGATATGAAGCAAGCATTGGATTTCAGCTCCTGTTGTCGAAGACTAAGATGATAGAGTTTCAATAACTTCAAACTGCCATAAGATGCGCTTGCGGGATCCTTACACTCTTCTAGCGAATGGAAAGGACTGTGTCTCCATAAGTACTTCAATCATAGCTTCAGACCGCCGAAAGAAGACTCATACAAAGAGTTACCTGGAAGAGATACCCGGACCTATTGATTATTTATTTATAAGAACATCACACCACAATTATGATATTTTAAAAACATATGGATATAATAACAAAGTGCTAATTATGTGGTAATGTGTTTTATATCACTACATATTATAAAACAAAGTCCATTCCCACGTCTGTTTGTTTGTCTGTTCGCGATAAACTGAAAAACTACTGAACGGATTGTTTTTTATTATAAGGCCAGGACAACATTCGCCGGGAACGCTACTTTCGTATAATAAGATTAAATGTATGAGTTTGTTTAGAATATTTTGTAATAATTAATTTTGCGTGTGCACGCGGGCTTGTGTGTTGTAGTTATTGTCTGATTGTTTTTACCTTTCTTGTATGACACGCGACTCTAAGGGTAAAATGTATAGAGCGCACTCAGGCTTGTCTCAGTCGTTAAGTCCATAGTTTAAATGTATAGTTGCACTTTAGCATTACCTTAGCTTGTGCAGAGCTACGTTCAAGTCATCAAATTCAACGATTCATGAAAAACTTGGTAGTTACTTTTCTGACTGTGACATTTTCGTTTTCGATTGTCATTATTACTTCATTGTTATTGGCTTGAAACTCCATTGAAGAAATGTCAAGAAGGCTTCCAATGTTTGTTTTATTCCCGGTCGATTTATTTCTTTCATTTTTTTCAATATTCTTTCACCATGCATGGTACATTTTTTTAATTAAAGACATTTTACACACTCGATGAGCTATTGAAACAAAGTTAATCACAAGCTTAGCCTAATCATTACATAGTATAAAACAAAGTCCCCCACCGCGTCTGTCTGTCTGTCTGTTTGCGATAAACTCAAAAACTACTGAACGGATTTTCATGCGGTTTTCACCAGTGGATACAGTGATTCATGGTGAAGGTTGTAGTGTATAATTTGTCAAGGTTTTTTTTATAGTCAGGTCGGGACAGCGTCTGCCGGGCCCGCTAGTTACACTATAAATTCGAAACCTAAGATTGCGCTCACAACTTGTTTAAGCCGAGCTAAGGATAAGGTAATGCTAAGTATGCTCTATAGATTTCATTCTAACTTTGTGCGGTCCGACTTAATTATTATTGTCATAATGTCATTGAAATATCAGTTGTACCCTATAATGCATCTATAAATAATGGAATTTGAACATAAGTATGCTTTACAGCAGGAATTGCGAACAAAATGGAGTTTCTAAAGATTTTACTATGTAAACTAAATTTTGATTTGGTTTAAAAGTTCTAGACTATCTATAGATAAGTTAACAAGATCATCCAGAAATATCCTATCGTTGATAATAGCGCGGATGAATCTCCACACTCAAAGTACATGGAAGTAAAGGAACCAGATGTAACATAGACACCGCTTCTCCCAAAATGTTGAATTAAGTGGGTGTCAAAAAAAGGCGGCGTACCTCGAGGTATTCTCACACTATATTAAAAACCAGATGACTCGAAGTTACATAACAAGTTCTAGATCCCATGATCTGTAATATATCAGAAGAAAGGTGCGCCCAGCGACCGATAACCAAGGCGACAGGCATTCACAACTCGACCTGTATAGAACAAAACAATGAATGGAGTTTTGAATATAGTAAACAGTTCAATATTTTTGGCAGGTACAGTCATATTTACAGGTAACGGTGGCATGTATTTTTAATATTATTATTGTATAATCATCTTCGCACCCTTATCCCACCTAAGTAGGGTTGGCACATGATGTTTACCTTTTCCACTCTCCCTTCTCCCCTGTCAGATATCATCTCAGTATTCGCCATTTCTCCACATATCATTTTTACACAATCCATCCATACCATTTTCACTCTTCTTCTACTCTTATACTGTCCACTTTCATACTCAAAACTTTTCTAGTTACATAACTTTCATCTCTCCTCATGACATGCCCATATCATGCTAACCTATTACTCCTCAACTTCTCTGTTACTTGCGCTATTTTCAAACTTCCTCTGATATAATCATTCTTAATCTTATCCACGTTGTTACAGTACGCATCCATCTTAAATATTTGTATCTCTACGACATGCTATCTTCCCTCTTCTTTCGCAGCCCAGCTCTCGGAACCATGTAACACGGTATATAGCTGTGTAATTGTATATTAAATATATTATTTTATAATATAATTTCAACGGGGTGGTAGGGTGTCTGTACCCGACTGGATCGCGACCACCGTACACCAGGTGGAACACCCACCATAGTGGCACGTTTGGGCGTGTCGCGTTCCGGGATCAGCCGGTGTATATCCAGCAACCGGGGGGGGCTGTCCCTGACTGGGTCGCTTTCAGGCCGGCATGACAGCGGCGACCGGCGATGGATATTATGTCTTTCGGTGGTCGCCATTGTTTTTGGATTGTACTGTGCTTACCATCAGGCACAGTACAGTCACTTTGCCGAGCTACAATAAAAAAATTAAGATGATATAAAAAATTAAATATCTAAGAAAATAATTGTGTCATAACCCTTCAAAATTAGCTTAATCCAATGTAAGCCGTTCCTAATATTTTACTATATTTTTCAAGATCTTCAAAGGTTGTACTTATGAAATATGATCATTAAAAAAAAAACCAAATACCGTATGAACGGCAAAATTTAAACTTCGTTCTGGGTGTATAAAAACTGTAAATGTTAAAAAAATTAAACATGTTATATGAAGGATTAAAATTGGATTCAGCTCATTTTGAAATGTAACGACTCAATCACAAGCGTAGAATATTAAAAAATCAGTTGTTTCAACTGTTAAGAATGATCAACAAATTAAAATAAAATCGTAACCAATTCCATTTTTTCACTATTAAGGGTATGTGATTACTTAATAGCTCAATGCTCAAATGCCATTGAGGAATAAAAATATGATGTGGTAAAAATAATGAATAAATGTCTCACGTATTTGAATCATAAATTTTTGTGAAAATATAACACAAATACAGTTCGATAGCATTTTGTGTTCGTAAAAATCGATTGCTCGTGTCTCACCGTATAACATTTGAAAAGGTTAAGTTTAAACCGAACCTACTTACTGTGGATCGTTGTGAACTATACGAAATGATATCGGAATACGTTTACGATTTGCCGGTTAATAGATAAGCAGATATTTAGGAATGATCATGTGTGAAACATTATATTTTATTGTGTTGTAATATGAAAGGTCGTCGCGAACGAGGGCACTTGAAATCGTTAAATCAAAATTATATTTATTCGGTAACGATTTTTATGCGCGACTGTAGTGTATTTTAAAACTAACGATTGTGGCACCACCTATCGCAAAATAATATTTATCTACACATATAATAAGAATGTAAATGAAACGTGTCTGTACTTTTCAGATTTTTATGAAAAAAAATATTGTAAGTACAAGTAATGGAATAAATTTCAATCATTTTTTGAAATGTCTGTCTGTTTGTGCAGGCATCAGTGCTAAAGTACTGATTTTATAACAAAATATCAAAATCATAAAATATATTCTTGAGTAACACTCTAGTCTTTGTTTCATTAAAATCGAATCACTCTATCAAAAGTTATTGTATTTTGAATAAGTTAGGCACGAGAGAAGAGCAAGTAAATGGATTACTTATTACTACCTATCTATACTAATATATAAAGCTGAAGAGTTTGTTTGTTTGGTTGAACGCTAGGATCAGGAACTACCAGTCCGATTTGGGAAAATCCTTCGGTTTTAGAGAGCTCATTTATCGAGGAAGGCTTTAGGCTATACATCATCACGCTAAGACTAATAGAAGCAGAGCACCAATGAAAAATGTTTCAAAATCGGGCACTTTTTTCCTTTTGAGAGATTTCGTTAGCGTTAGTTATTATATACGTTGCCATGGTAACTTGGTAAGTTTCTATCGCAAACGTTTTCAAAGTTTATTTTGTTTTCCTATGCAAAAAGTTTATACTATTTTTATTTCCAATTTTTTATTTGTTCTCTATTACGTATTATAAAAATAAAGTTTGTGTATGTACAATTAAAATAACAACTTTTTGATGAATAGATATGGCTACAAATGACCAAAAAAAAATTTTTTTATACTTTGTCTATATTTTTAGATTATTATATTTTGTCTGTTTGTTTGTTTGTTCCGGGTAATCTCCAAAACGGCTGAACCTATTTTACTTTTTACGGGAATTTTACTTTTTACTGCCAGATAGCCGAAATTATAGCGGTTGACATATTCTATTTTATTTGTCCGCGGCTTCGTCCGCATTGCTATTTCAAAAATGGTTGGATCGATTTTCACGGGGTATTCACTGGTAGATAACAGACCTCATAAAAAGTAATTTAGGTTTTTTATTCGCCTCCGGCCACAGTGGATTATCCGTAATGCTTGAACTGATTTTCACGGGACTTTCACTGGCAGATAACTCACCTTATAAGAAGTAACTTAGACTATTTTATTTTGTTACTCAAGACTTCGTCCGCAATATCCTACTATGTCTTAATTGGTTGGACCGACTTTCACGGGGCTTTTACGGGCAGATAACTAGCGGGCTCGGAAGACGTTGTCCCGCCCCGATAATAAAATGAAAACCTTGACAAATTATACCTAAACCTTCCCCATGAATCATCATTCTATCTACTGGTGAAAACTGCATGAAAATTGTAGTTTTTGGCTTTCTTTTTAATCGACTTCGAAAACTGATGAGGCTACTATGTTCGGTTGTATGTATTTTTTTTACGTATGTTAATCGATATTTTCGTCAATTCTGAACCGATTTTAATGATTCTATTTTTATTTGAATTGGTACACTATGTAGTGATTAACTGATACCTGTGCATTCCTCCGTGTGACATTGATCAAAAATATGTTACAACCGCGTGAGACGTGTGCCTTACTAGACTCCAAAAATAAATATACATAATTGAAAGTCATATATTTGTATGTAATATGAATTATATTATTTTTTTGGTCAATTTGGCGGCCATATTGTTTATTTACCGCGTTTGCTTCTACATAACTCAGTGATTATAACAACGTATAGGAATAACTTAAGTATATCGACAATACGGGCATACTATATCTATATAATAAAAGATTTAAGATATATTGTTCGATAATGTATAGCTTATAATTTTCATTACTTTCTTATATAGTGTTAGTGAGCACTGAGTTCGGTATATAATAGGTTGAAGTTCCAGTTATGTTGCTGATGATAAATCGTAATGTACACGTTACATGTTACAGTAGATGGCGTTCGTATCGTAGTTACAAATGTTTTTGAAAAAGCGTTTCTGTAATGTACACACCCACTTTTACATTTCTTAAATACAGTTTTTAAAAGCGCGTGCGGAGTCGCGGGTAACAGCTAGTTATAAAATAAAGTCCTCTGCCACGTCTGCCAGTCTGTTCACGATAAACTCAAAAACTACTGAACGGATTTTCATCAGGTTTTCACTACTATATTTTTTTGTACTTTTCAAAAATCGTTCTTAGCATTGACGTTTGTTTATGCAGCCATCGTCATCTTGTCTTATTCCTGTGTGAACTGTAATTACGTATAATCAGAATATAATTTATGTTTTTGATGGGATAGTATATTTGTAATGATTCGAAATATATACAAAGAGAGGTGGAGAGAGCGAAACATTGATATCTATAGCACATTATTTTTTGTGGGATCGTAGTGACTATCACCCACTTTTTAAAAACTATTCTGTGTTGTGTATGATTATCATTGTTAATATATATTAAAACATTACAAAGTAATGCCGAAAACTAATATTAACCACCTCCATAATGTAATCATTTCATTCTCTTACAAATTAATCAGAATACTAGGTTTCAATTCTTAGATCTCTGAACTAACACACTTCTTTTTTATCCTGACCGAGACACTATGTTAGAATAACGAAATCAATTGAGACATTGGTTCTAAAGACGTGTACAGAGTTTCAAATTAATCCAACCTCCAAAGGCAAAAATAAAGCTAAATTAAAATGTGTTAATAAAAGCATTCTTCAGTGTATTAGTTTTTTAAGGTCACTACCGTATGTTTTATTCGTGACCTTTACGCATTATGATAAATTGAATCAAAAAGAAAAAAAAAACACTTGTTTTATTCGTGACCTTTATGCATTATGATAAATTGAATCAAAAAGAAAAAAAAACACTTTAGATATGGCATTGTTAATAATTTAAGAATTAAATTACCTATTAGCAGGCTAGATTGTACGATTGTGTAATTAATAATAAACAAAACATTTTTAGTATTTTTTACAATTATTGATTATTAAAATCAGAGAACTGGCCAATTTAAATATAAACTGGTAGGAATAAATTGTAACAATTAATCACTAGTTAAATAACCGACACGAGTTCGGACAGAGCCATCGCACGATATGACGGCCACCGAAAGTGTGAGTGAACACCTCGGGATGATCTTCTCACGGGCCCCGCAAGGGGCACGCGGGGAAACCGCTTCAGGGATACCCCTCTGGCGATGGTGTCATCTCTGACCGCCACACGGTCAGGTCTAATTTGCGAGGGAAGCTTCTTGTGGAAGATTGCCTCTGTAGCGATCTATTTTTCAGTCTCGTGTCTTTAGGAGTGCCCTTATCTGGGGTCTAAATATTATTTTTATTCGTCCTCTTCTAGTTTGGCGGTCTGTTGTAAGGTCATGGTCAGGTGGCCTGGCGTGCAGCGGCGCTATTCCCCTTAGATGGGGGTGCATCGATGCATCTGCCTTATTAAACATTCTTGTCGCTAGGCGACTGATAAACTCATGCACGCTTTCCATTTGAAGGTCGCGCGCGAGTGTTCTGTTATGAGTGAACACGGCAAGCGTCGCTCCTTATATGGGCCGACGAAGTATAACTACCCGACATTTTCATTTACTTCCAACAATATATATTAACCTTGTTAGGGCTTTTCGTTCAGATTGGTAAAGGTGCTAACCGGACATGGTTGTTTTGGGTGGTACCTGCACCAAATCGCTCGCAGGGAGCTGACTGCCGCATGCCACGAGTGCAGCGCTGACGAGGACACCGTGCAGCATACTCTGTCTGAGTGTGCTGCGTGGGAGGGACAGCATCGCATTCTGGCTGCGGCGGTAGGGGGTAGTGGAGATTTGTCGCTGCCGAGTGTGGTTTCGGCCATGCAGCGATCAGGTATGGCGTGCGATAGCGAGGGCTCGCGAGGTGGATCCTCTAAGCGGCCCTCTCCACCAACAGAGGACCGGTGGGAGGAGGCGGCGATTTGCTCAACTCTTCCCGCCATTGTAGCCGGACTAGAGGGGATGGGTTTGTACCTGGTCTGTCTCCCTTTGGCCATATTCCGCCGGGCAGAGCGTTGGAGCGGCTATCCAAAGTGATTAGCGTAGGACGATGCCTTGCCGCCCCAACAATACGGTCTATCGGTATACCGTGGGGTTTTAGTCCGTGCGAATCGGACATAACCCACTCTCGCCCCCGGGAGGGTGGCGTATCCATAATGGATTTCCCCACGTTAATAGAGAAAAAAAGGGCTTCTTCTAAGTCAACCTGTTTAGCTACCAACCTCAAGTTGAATATCTGTCGCTAAGTACCTGTTCGTGTGTTCCGGCAGCTGCACTTGAGAGCCAGTCTCTCTGTATATTTATCGTGTATACTATCTTCGATCACATCATTATATTCATCACTGAGCATCAGGTGAGGTTGTCGTCAAACGCTAAAACCTACAAATTAAAAAAAAGTTACTATCAAATCCTAAGTAGGTAATGTTATAAATGTTAATGTGGGTTTGTTTGTCACGCTTTCATCCCTTCACTACTGATCCTATTAGGGTCGATTAGTTATAAGCGGGTTTCAAGGGGGAGGGGTTAAGCCGAATCTCACTAAATCCCATGTGGGGGAGAGAGGGGATTTCGGCAGATATCACGTAATTTTTTTCGAAAAATGTGAGAAATCGTATTAATTTAAAATAAAACATACTTCTATACTAAGATATACTGAAATTAGGCATAACTGTGCGCTTTATTAAATCCGTGAATAAGTATAAAGTTATACTGTTTTATTACCGTAAGTAATGCCGTTTAGTCAGGCAGGTATATAAGTCACGTTCATTAAGACCAAAAACAGTTTTTAGGTAATAATGTTAATTTTTATAACAAAAGCCTAAAGCACATTACCGATTTGCCGGATAGTGAGTTCAAGAACCACATCAAGCGGGTTTTAATGTCTAGAGGCTATTATAGGGTGAATCAATATGTGAACGATTGTGACGTCTGGAAAAGACCCTCTGTGCATCCACTAAAAACTTAAGAGTTAAGCATTGAAATTGTTACAAACAAACTGACATTTTTTTTTCTCGAACTGACTACGCTATTGACCTAGAAAGGTCTTAACAGCTTCACCGGACTACTCACAAACTGACATTACCACTTATCTATACTAATATATAAAGCTGAAGAGTTTGTTTGTTTGTTTGGTTGAACGCTAGGATCTCAGGAACTACCAGTCTGATTTGAGAAAACCCTTCGGTTTTAGATAACTCATTTATCGAGGAAGGCTTTAGGCTATATATCATCACGCAAAGATCAATAGGAGCGGAGCACCAATGAGGAATGTTTCAAAATCGGGCACTTTTTCCTTTTGAGAGATATCGTTAGCGTTAATATTATATACGTTGCCATGGTAACGTGCTAAGTTTCTATCGCAAACATTTTCAAAGTTTATTTTGTTTTCCTATTCAATATTTGTTATCTATTACGTTTTATAAAAATAAAGTTTGTGTATGTACAATTGAAATAACAACTTTTTGATGAGTGTATATGGCTACAAATGACCAAAAAATTTTTTTTTAGATTTTGTCTATATTTTTATATTATTATATTTTGTCTGTTTGTTTGTTTGTTCCGGGTAATCTCCAAAACGGCTGGACCTATTTTAACGGAAATTTTACTGGCAGATAGCCGAAATTATAGCGGTTGACATATTGTACTTTAATTGTCCGCGGCTTCGTCCGCATTGCTATTTCCAAAATGGTTGGACCGATTTTCACGGGGTGTTCACTGGTAGATAGCAGACCTCATAAAAAGTAATTTAGGTTTTTTTTATTCGCCTTCGGCCGCAGTGCAATATCCGTAATGCTTGAACTGATTTTCACGGGGCTTTCACTGGCAGATAACTCACCTTATAAGAAGTAACTTAGACTATTTTATTTTGTTACTCAAGACTTCGTCTGCAATATTCTACTATCTCCTAATCGGTTGGACTGACTTTCACGGAACTTTTACGGGCAGATAACTAGCGACAATAAAAAGAAAACCTTGAAAAATTATACTTAAACCTTCCCCATGAATCATTCTATCTACTGGTGAAAACGGCATGAAAATCCGATCTGTAGTTTTTGACTTTATCGCGAACAGACAAACAGACAGACCAGAGGACTTTGTTTTACACTATGAAGTGATGAACTGTTACCTGTGTATTCGTTCGTGTGAATTTAATAAAAATAGTTTACTGTAAACAAGTGCGTGAGACGTGCGCTGTACTGGACTCCAAGAATAAATGTATGTAATTTGAATTATATTATCATTTTGGTCAATTTGACGGCCATTTTGTTTTATTTACCGCGTTTGCATCTACATAACTCAGTGATTATAGCAACGTATAAGAATAATACAATTATATCGATAATATGGGCATGTTTTGTCTATATAATAAACAATTTAACACATATTGTTCGATAATGTATAGTTTAAAATTTTCATTACTTTCTTATATAGTGTTAATGAGCACTGAGGGTGGTACATAATAGGTTAAAGTTCCAGGTATGTTGCTGATGATAAATCCCACCCCATTCGATATACTATTTGTATTCACATATCTAATGTACACTTTACATGTTACAGTAGATGGCGTAATGTAAGATTGTAAGTAGGTGTGTACATTACAGAAATGCTTTTTCAAAAACATTTGTAACTATGACAACATAGTTATTTAATACATTTAAAAAAAACGCGTGCGAAGCCGCGGGGGACAGCTAGTAATACTATATAGGACAAGCTGACCCGTGCCCACTTGGATGGGTGGTAACCATTTATAAACAACTACTTTTTGTGACTTAAATATAAAAGTTAAACATATGCTGTCGGTGACTTTTTTGTAAGCATTATCAATCTCTACAACTTTTCTCTAGAACTCAATCATATATCTCTCATCGTTAAGGCAGCGTTCGTAAGAAACGTTTTTGTTCGACAGTTTTTTCTTCAACTTACTTTGCAAATCCGACTACCACAAAAAAGTCTTTTCATTTTTCGGGATAATATATATCCTATGACACTCACAAATAACGTGGTTTTCTATTGTTAAAAGAATTTTCAAGATCGGATTAGTAGTTCCTGAGATTACCCCCTATAACGTCACAAACTTCATCTCTTTACTAGCCGACCCGTCCCCACTTCGTTGGGCGGTAATAGGCATTATCAAGCTACAACTTGTCTCTAGAACTCAATCATATATCTCTCATCGTTAAGGCAGCGTTCGTTAGAAACGTTTTCATTCGAACATTTTTTCTCCGACTCCCCAGATATTACCCCCTACAACCTCACAAACTTTACCTCTTTACAGTATTATAATAATAATATAATTAATTAATAGCTTCTGCCCGCGACTTCGTACGCGTGGAATAGTTGCTTAGGGTTAACACGCAGCGGAAGCTCTAAAAAAAAACCCGGTTTTAAAACATTCTTCATTGTTGCTCCGCTCCTATTGATCTTAGCGTGATGATATATAACCTATGACAATTACAAATAACGTGACTTTCTATTGGTAAAAGAATTTTTAAAATCGGTTTAGTAGTTCCTGAGGTTACCCCCTACAACGTCACAGCATCATAAACTCACAAACTTTACCTCTTTATAATATTAGTATAGATAATATTAATATAGATTATATTCGATTTATAAAACTGATAGAACCGTTCAAATGATAAGTAGGAATAAGAACAAAAAGACGATAATGTATACACTAAACATTATATTTCTAATCACAGGAGATCATGTCATAAATATATTTATATACATTTAACAACAATATTAGGAAATAAATTATTCAAATAAAATAATTCTTACAAAAATATAAAAAAAAAACTTACAATAATAAATAATTAACAGATCATACAATACTGTTCATTTTAAATCCATTCAAATTCCATTTTTTATCTATTGTCTTTACTTATACACAAATTAGCGGACGCACATTGTGAACAAAAGTACTGCTAAATACATTAATATCTCAAACTTCAAAAATGATATTGAATAAAATTTGTTGTTGTGTTTTTTTACAATTCCAATACAAAAGTAGATAGTGATAAGTAGAAAAAACAATTTAGTGATCTTGCCAACAGCACCACCTATCAGGTTTGATTAAAACTAAAAACTATACAGATGACACGGTAAGTACAAATTCAAGGCAATTGTAAACAATATTATTCAGTTACAGATCCATCTATCAATGGACGGTGAAAACAAATACGTATATTATTTCCTTATTAAATTATATGGTAGCATGAGTAACTCACGAAAAATTTTGAATTAAAAACAAGGGGAATGACTAAGTAAAGTAAAATACATCAAAATTATTACAGATCTGCCAAATCTACAGTTTTTTTTTCAACTTAGTAACATATATTTAAATTTATTTTTTTATGGATTACTTTATTGGCGAGTAAATAATCGTATTCGGTTTTATGTAAGTATATTTAAAAAAAAATTATTCAATTCAATAGAAAATAACTTACTATAAATAACATAATCCAACATGGCAGTATTTTTTAATACTGTCTCACAAATATTAATATAATTACCTTAATGACATTTGTTATAGCGAACTCTATCAATGTTGTTGAATCGGAATTCTCTTAGATTTTTTTTTAATGTACTGATGTGTTGTGACTGACATGTAATTAATGGTCATGACTCAAAACAAAGCGTTGTTAATGAAATTTACTAGTTGTAGAAAACGGATTTTTTTCTATAAAATCCAGAACATAATTCAGAGATCTTTCTAGTCTTTTTATTACTTTACAAAACATATATGTAGTTACGTCGTTTCAAAAAAATATATAACAAATAATCACGAAATATTAAAAACTATTTAAGTACATATAAATAAATTATTATTTTATACAATCTTAAATATTATATGTAAAAACTTAATAACTATAAAAAAATAATCACTATGGCAAGATTACATATCTATAGGAACATAATTATAGTCAGTATGCGTCGATCGGTGGGTATAGTTTGTGTAGCCTTGGTCAGATCTAAGGGTATATGTGGATCGTATTCTGAAAAAGAAAGAAGTCTTTACAGTCTAGTGTTAACTTTTATATTCACCTAACGTACTGAAATGAACGTGATTGTTTACTGCTAAAGATGGTGCTATAATCAATTATAATGTAATATATATACAAATAAATTTTCAGTTGAGTTAATAAATAAAAATAGAATTTAATTGAAAGGTTATTTCTAAATGCAACATTTTATGTTTGTAACATGTCTTTATGTTATAAGAAATATATATGTATTACAACGCAAAATTGCAATATCGACTTACTTATTTATGATCGCGGTCTAGTAGGATAGACAAAGGTAGCAGCAGAGTCTTTTCCGTGTATATTTTTCGCTACACACGAGAAGTTACCCATATCCGACCAGCGCAGTCCGTTTATCAGCAAATCTCCTGACGGCAACACCTGTAATTTATGACGCTGATAATAGATGGCGCTAAAACTATACTTTTCTGAAGACATAAATTCAAAAACTGCAATAAAATGTGTAACAGAATACGCGTAACAGAATGTTATAAATAAAAATATGGTATAAATAATCCAGAATAACTGTCTTTTTATTAGGATATTATTATGTTTATCTATTAATAAACACTATGCTTGGAAACACATCTTAATTCTTATTATAAGGCTATTATAGGGTGGATCAAAATCTGAACGAAAATTACATCTGTAGGAAAACACCGTGAGGAAACCTGAACCTGGGAAGTATTTTTGTAGCACCACAGTATGTGAGGAAATATAGAACTGTGGATCTCTCAGGGTTTGAAATTGCCAATACGTCATGTGCTGGCGTAAGGTTTATGCCCATATCTTACTTCGGCAAGAGGTTTAGAGTCTGCAGTAGGTCTCTTAGAGGTTAATAATGATAATAAAATGTGTAATTTACCCGCATCCTGCCGCTTTCTCCGTAAATTACATTGTCGTCAGCATCTTGCCAGAATATTTGAGACTTGGTGTTGCTGAATACTCTGCAAGGAAGGATCACATCTGTGCCGATGTCTTGGAAGATCTCATTTAAGTACAAAGTGATCACTGGTTTTGAAGGCTTCAGGAGGATTTTCTGGATTGTAAGAAGGTCTTCATCATCTAAAAATATCAAAATAGCATTACTTGAATGATCGGAACAAGGGTTCTGTTCAATTCTGTTCTGTTGAAGTAATTATGGTTCAGTTTGAATCCTAGCAACCTGGGTAGGAACTTTCGATGAAGGGAAACGTGATGAAACCATAGCATACTACGGTTTTTTTAATCCGCTTGGCTGCCTACTACTCTCAAGTTCAAAATCTGTCACCAAGCACTTGTTGGTGTGTTTCGGCAGCTGTACTTGAGAGCCAGCTTCCTCTTGGTTTAGCGTATTTACCATCTTAGATCACAACGTCATTTAACATCAGATGAGATTGTAGTAAAATCGAACATAGGTTCAATAAGGATAGCTTAAATTCAGAATAGAATTTATAGTACTGCAGAAATGACGTGCCTTTACAGCGTCACCGGACTAAAATAAGCGAAGATGTAGAATAATTTATATATTGAGAGAAAAAGTTACAGACAAATTTTTGATCCAACTAGAGCCGAGGCGTTATGAGTTCTACAGTATTTATTACAAAGCGGCAACAAATATATTCCTCGAAATGTAAGTGTAGATTAAAAGTATTTTCATTATTTTTATAAGGCTATTTATTAAATTCAAATAGTCTTTTGTTAATTACCTGATGCGGTAAAGATGGTGGTCGTAGCCGTTGCCCTTTTAAGCCCAGCAGTGGCCACGCAAGTGAACTCATCACCGTCTGACGCCGTGTCAATAACAAGTTTACTAGTCAGCCGTCCAACACTGCTTGCGTGAGGTGCGAAAAGCTCATTCGATTCTTCACCGAACTGAAAATAAACGTAATTTTAATAAGTTTTATGGTTCTCTTCCTTACATAT
This sequence comes from Antheraea yamamai, assembly GCA_036509395.1. NCBI lineage: Eukaryota > Metazoa > Arthropoda > Insecta > Lepidoptera > Saturniidae > Antheraea > Antheraea yamamai. The sequence goes on from AP028447.1 coordinate 1,608,390, forward strand.
GAGTTATATACGTTGGTATATCTAAATATATAAAAATACAGTGTCATGATGTTTGTCCACGATGAACTGCGAAACTACTCAAGCGAGTAGAGAGTGAAGTATAAGGTTTAGAGAATGGGTCGGCTCGGGGAACCCCAAAAAAAAGAAGAAAATGGGGGGGGCCCCCCCCCCCCCGCGGGGGTACTTAAAATCTTCATGAAAATTGGCATTTATGTAAGTTAAAATTATTTGGCCTAGTGTTTTGGCGGCTGCTCTGTTTCATATATATTGAACATCGCAAATATCGCAACAAATAGAGTGATCAATCAATGGACGAACATAAAATATGGATATTCTATTTAGCCATATGATTAAAACACTATTAAAATGTTAGTGTTTGTCATTTGTTTTCTGTTTCCTCCAACTAACCCCCTGACATGTTACCAGAGACTTCATGTTATTGAAAATGGAGTAACGACGTCTTAAGATTTTATATCTTGATCTAGGATTTGACATATGTAACGTATGTAATTTATTGTAACTGTATTTTTATCCTCGCGGTCTTTAGTGGTATAACATGCTTGTATTTTTGGGTTATTTGGGTCGAATGCTAGAACCTTGTCCAGATGATACCGCGATATTGTTTAGCCTATTAGTGCTGTCTCTTCGTTTGATATGATTCTTTATTTCTAGTGCAAGCGGCAATGCTTGCGCACTTGTGTTTCGGCTAGAGAGATGTGGTCGACAACTGACCTCAGAAGTTGACTGCGGTTCAGGTTATGGAGTGTAGTTGTAAGAAGAACCATCTATAGCTAAAAGTAAGATTAAAAAAATAAAATAAAGAATATTTACCTCAGGTATCGGTTCACCGTTTTTCAACCATTCAACGGCGGGAGCTGGTTTCCCTACCACGGGGCATTCCAATGTCAGCCTAATGCCTGGAGTCAGTCGGGCAACCTTCGGCGGTGCCTCGGTTATGTGGACAAATTTCCTGAGGACGCGACGTTTCGGTGTTGGTGGTGCGGGAACTATAATTACAAAATATTTAATTTACATTAATTATTGTGTGTTATGACGTTTTAATATATATTACAAAATAATTCCGAAGAATCATGTTTACTGCCCCCATAGTGTATTCATCCGATTCCCTTAAAAATTAATTGGAATACTAAATTTCACTTATACCGCGCGTGGAACTACACACAAAATTTTAATTTTTATAGTTTAACTAGCGGACCTGGCGGACGTTGTCCTGCCTTGATAATAAAAAATATAAATCCCAAAAGTCAACCGCAGCGCCACCTACCGGGTCCAATTGTGAATCTAAACCATTCTCGAATCTCCACGAACACACACAAAAAATTTCATCAAAATCGGTCCAGTCGTTTAGGAGGAGTTCAGTCACATACACACGCACACAAGAAATATATATATTAAGATTAGCCAACATAGAATACCCTAATGGTATGACGCTTTAATAATACTTTGAAGAGTCTTGTATCTACATATAAAGGTTTCTATCAAATTACTTCGACCGTTTCAAATCAATCTTATTTATACCTGTAGATTGATTGTGTCGATTGACGTAAGCTCAAATCATTGTGGCCAGAGCTTCCGGCAAAGGAAAAGATGCAACCATAACAAAGTGATAAGACTTTTCTAAGCCCACCTAAGTAGCTACCATCATCAGGGTGAAAATCTGTTGCTAAGCACCTATAGCTGTGTTCTGACAGCTGGTCATAAGAGCCAATCCTCTCTAGGCTTAGCATGTTTACAATGTTATTCCATATCGTTTAAAATCAGGTGAGATTGTGTTCAAAAGCTAAAACTTCATCATCATTTTTTTACCCTTATCCCACCTAAGTAGGGTCGGCACAACATGTTTTCCTTGTCCACTCTCCCCTGTCAGATGTCACCTTAGTACTCACACATATAATTTTTTACACAATCCATGCATACCTTTATCGGTCTTCCTCTACTCTTATATCCATCCCACATCATACTCAAAACTTTTCTAGTTACGTAGTTTTCATCTCTCCTTATGACATGCCCGTACCATGCTAACCTAACTCCTCAACTTCTCTGTCACTTGTGCTATATTCAAACTTCCTCTGATATATTCATTCTTAATTGTATCCATTCTAGTTACACCACACATCCACCTTAACATTCACATTTCTGCCACATGTAGTGCTACAGCCAACTTTTTTTTTTTCGAACTGACTACTCTCATGACCTAACAAGGTCTTAACAGGTTCACCGGACTACTAAGGCGAGCGCTTAAGGCACTCAGCCGATTTTATTTGATAACTAGTTCAAGGGTGCGCGGCACACCTCGACTTGGGCTGTTGCCTAATACATGCAAACATGCAATTCGCGACCTATCTGAGCTAACCTAAGCTAGGCTAACTATTCATACATATATGAGTTGTTGAAACATATACGTGTAACAAGCATACATACCTCAACAACTCTTATATATATTTCGTACCGGATAATTTTCTAAACTATTTCAGTTTGATAAGGAAAAAAATAAAACCTTTCCACTTTCATGTGTAAGCGTGTATGCGTGCACGTGTGTGGAGGAGATATGTGTAATGTTGTCGCAGTGATGTAAGATTTTGAGTCACTGTGTCGCGCGAGCAGCTCACTCAAGGGCTCCACGCCGAGGGAACGGACCTAGGCTTGAGCCGCTGCCGAGGGGAGCCTAATCTGGTATAAAACCAAGGATATTAAAACTAAAGATACGTTACCTACATGATATTTCAACAAAACAAATGTGACGATAACGCACACATGCGTAAAGTAATATTGTAACGCCACACTGTCTTAAATAAATTGTGGATGTAAGATGGCATATTCTCAATATCCGTGGTGAAAAAGAAATAGTTATATGTTGCTTAGATACGGGCGGATTGACGGGGCAACCGTCAAAAATAGGCTACTCAGCTAAGTTTTAACACGGCGCTGTCGAAGCGCTTATGACGTATCTATATTGTTATAATGTCATTGATTAAAACCCATTAATTTAAAAAAAACAATAGACCTTTCTCAAACGATTCTCACGAAGTTTTAAAATAAACCAATTCGTCTCTCGTCAACTCTAAACATAAAAAAGAGAGAACACAAATGTCAGAGACTAGAAACACAATTATACTTTGAAAATAACAATCCGCCGCCACCGATTTGCAATTCAATTCAACTCGTGTCCTAAACAGACCATCTGTTCGCCTAGGTTACTCAGTCTATATCATTTGACAGTATAATTCTTTGTTGTCTGGTCACCGGGAAGAGATTAAGTTTTGTGTTTAAAATTATCTAAATTTTAAAATATTCGGCTGTACTTTTTATTTGTATTGATAGCGTTTTTTTTTTGAAGTGAAAACTTCTTTACATGATTTCGCGTCATGACATGGTAGTAAGCGTGACCGACAGTATTGCGCTTGTATATATTGTATTGAAACTGTATTAAAATGTATGTAATTATAGTACAGACTGTGAATAGATGCGAAAACCAAATTAATGTTAATAACTTCTATAGGTATTACACATTACGAAGTTTAAATACTTAATTCAGGCAATAATTCATTTAAAAATTAAAAAGAAAACACAGTTATTCCATTGTTTTGTGTTTTCACTTCTTTCGGCAGTCTGTATGACTGCTTCGACATTTTTTTAATAATTTATAGGTTGACTTAACCTCATCTGATTGTAGTCGAAGATGATAAGGTTAACACGCTAGAGGAGGACTGGCTCAAGTGCAGCTGTTGGAATTCACGAAAAAATGTTTGGCAATAGATTTTACAACTTGAGAGTGGTAGTTAGCCAGAAGGGTTTAGAAAAAGGCCTAAAATGATGCAAAAGGGTTATTTACCTGTCAAATTGTTATAGAAATAAGAACTGCAATACTAAGCTCATACCAAAATTGTAACTAAATTAGAGATAAACAGAACTTTTTAAAAACCCTTGTAATTTTGTAAAGAGTTAAAACAAATGGATTTGATGGGATATTTTAGTATCCTTATAAAATAAAATGAATTAAAATCAAGTGTTAAAAAAAAGAAGCATTATGTTGCACGTCTTATACTGAATGCGTTTATATGCACACCTATACTAGACAGTATATTTATGTAATACTAGCGGGCCCGGCGGACCTTATCATGCCCTGATAGTAAAAAAAGCTTGACAAATCATGTATCCTCACCCTTCCTCGCGAATCTCTTTATCTACTGGTGAAAACCGCATGAAAGTCGGTTTAGTAGTATTTGAGTTTATCGGGAACAGACAGACATGTATATAATATGTAATGAAATGATGTATTTATTTATACTATATGTCTTTTGTTTATTATTCTATATATAATTGTATAATAAACAATATATTCCATGGGTTAATTTACTATGCAGATTCTGAAGGAGAAGATTTCTCAAAGTAATTAAGAAACTAGCTTTTGCTCGCGACTTCACTCGAATTAATATAGATTTAACCTATCCCTGAAAATACTACTTTATCCTGGATGAAACGAATTGAAATTTGTTTTCTGCGCATGGTTATATTATTTTTGTTTAATATCCCATTCTCTCCTCACCTACTGGGTTATAATAGTATGAAAATAAATTAATAATATATATAAAATTACCATTGGGTTGTAGACTGTTATCCAGTTTCGTGGTATCGAGTTGTGCGTGAGCTTCAAAGCTGCATTGTAACACGACCACTAGCGCCAACAGCACGGTTTGTGCAGAAACTAAATTAATCATTCTGCCTACTGGATGAAAGATGTCGCTTAAAGCAATATTTTTGATCTGGAACAAAATATGAATTAATACATTTTATGCTTAGGAATTTTAATCTTTATATATTACATGCACCACTTTAGTATTTTTATACAAAACATAACAAAAAACTCTTCATCAATATGACCATTGGATTCAGCATTATTTTACATAACAGATTTAAAAAAAGGCAAAATATTGATAATTGTTTTAACACCCATATTTAACTTTTACAACAGAACCTAGTTTAAAATTAACGTCCGATGTAAAAGAAATCGAATAGTCTGTTTCTTTCTTGAAGCTGTATTTTATTTTTAAACTATTTTATGTTGTCATTTTTCACAAGTTATTTTAAATTTTGGTATGTATTCATTATATATTATTTATTGCAAAATAAAATAACTGTCGAATTTCATAACTTCTGTGTGTTTATAAGTTACTTATTTCTCTCTACTCTCTTCCAGAATGAAAGCAAATAATTCATTCACCTCTGGAGTTTCTACATCTTATTGGATATTCAGTAAAGTGAGAAACCAATTTGTATATTAGTGCCACTAGGTGGCAGCACACTGTAAGAATTTTCTCGAGCGCTAGAATTCCTATCGTAGTAAACGTTATAATTTAAACATAAAATAACGTACTTAAACACGAGTGTTAATGTATTACTACATATGTAATCCATTTTATTGTATCATCATGACGATAAAGCAGAAAATCAATAATTCAGAATAGTTCACAATTTTATCGTTAGATGGCGCTGAATTCAATTTAGTGATAACTTTAATCTAAAACTTTAATCCTGAGATGGAAAATAGGTATTTAGCATTATGTAGTAAACATATTTAACAGGTCATTTGACATATTTATGTGATAATGAGATCTATTGTGTATGTAATTCAATACGAAAGAAAATTAAAAGTAAGTGTTTAAAAGGAAATAAACCCTAAAAATACTAAAAAAAGTATACAAAAACTTTAATAAAGTATTATCTTTAGAAACAACGAATGATATAAGCATTTAACGATTTGAAGCATTTAGCAACGTTAACATTTTTCAATTGACGTCATAATACAATTTGCTATTTGTCAGTGTTTTATTTTCACTATAGTATTGTGTAATGAGTTCCATTTCTTATGTTCTCTAATATATAAGTAATTTAAGTGGTTTGTAGAATTTTGAAGATTTTATGAAATAACCCGTTGTCCTTGTTTTTTTTTTTTTTTTAAAGGGGGAAAAAAAAAAGGGGGGGACCCAAAAAAAAAAATAACCCCCCCCCAAAAAAAATTTTAAAAACAGGGGGGGGGGGAGGGGGGGGGGCAAAGGGGGGGGGGGGGGGGGGGGGGGGGGGGGGGGGGGGGGGGGGGGGGGGGGGGGGGGGGGGGGGCCGCCTCCCCCGCGAAGAGAAAAAAGAAAGAAAGAAATTTGGGGGGGGGGGGGGGGGGGGGGGGGGGGCTAAACAATGGCCCCCCCTGTTCTATGTCATTGTATGAATGAAATTGTAATAAATACAGAAATGAAAAAATCTGCAATATTTTTTTTTAAATAGCCACAATGAACGATCGAGTTTCCCAAAAAAGAAAGTTTATTGACAATGACGACCTAGAAAAATGTTATCATGGTTTTTTTTATAATTTCAACTTAATACGGGTGCAATAAGCTTTAATTAATATGTCATCGTTAGTGACAGAATATTTTTGGCACACACAAGATCTGATCGACTTTGGTCATTTACAGTTCATAAAACATAAAGATTCTTTCAAATTTCAACACCGTTTTGTTTCGCGTAATTTTAAATTAAAAAAGTAGATTTAGTATAGTTCTAGTTTTTTTTATGCACTGCTATTATTTTGTAAGAAATATAACACTTTTTTATTTATTTAATTTCATTGTAAATCTGAGATATCTCTTAAGATACTCGCTGAAATGTAACGCCGTAAAGGACAATTTTAATCTACATTCAGTTTTTAAGGTAGCTAACAGGTTTCTGTAACTGACTAAGCGCTCGGAAAATATTTTTACAACTTCATATTTTTATAACTTCATTATAATACATCCTTGTTTGTCTACTTTCCAGCATTTAAGCATTATCAGAAACCGTTGCGTAGTTTATCATCATAAGCCTGTAAAAAACCCAGAGTCATAGGCCTGTTCTCGAAGGAAGCTATGAGCATAATCACTGCACCAGCACACGACGTATTAACCATTCCAAACTCCGAGAAATCTACAGTTATATATATTCTCACACACGGTGGTACTACAGGAACATTTTTCAGGTTCAGGTTTCCTCACGATGTTTTCCTTCACCGTCAGCCGATAAAGTTGTCGATTTAAATTAGTTAAAACCTGCGGACATCGAACTGACATTCCACGGGTTAAGCTACTCGGCCACCAGGCTACACAGAGAGACGCAAAAAGCGATTGTGTTTTATAATATACTAGCTTCTGCCCGCGTGGAATAGTCACTTTGGACTAACGCTAAAACGCAGCGGAAGTTCTCAAAAAGAAAAAAAAAACGATTTTGAAACTTTCTTCATTACAACAGTTCCTGATATTAGCGCGCTCAACCAAACAAACAAACAAACCCTCCAGCTTTATAATATTAGTATAGATAAAGATTATTTCGATGGATATAGATTTTTATTCAATGCCGCTTACATTTATTCAAACTTAAAATTAAATTTATAAAACTGGTCAGATACTTTTAATGCTAATAAAATTGACCTTGCGTTAATTTATACTGATATTATAAAGGTGGTTAGTTTGTTCGTTTGTTTGTCCGATTTGTTTCTATTCTCTTATATTAGATATCAGACTTATTGTGAAACCTTCTAGACTGTCTGACTACAATCTCACATGATGTACGACCTAAGATGGTAACAGTAATATTGTAACTGTAAAAATACAGTTTCATTATTACTACATTGCAGGATTGAAACCTACGTCTATGAACGCAACCCGAATGAACTACCGCTGTCATATTTATATTTGAACAGCCCATTCATTGTATAATGTTCTAGCCTATATTTTCACGGTACAGCTTTAAATAATGGAGTATTAAGTATACATGTCGACTATACTGACAAGCAGTAACTAAGTACCAATATTTTTTTGACATATGACAAAGTGACTGCGCTGTGTATATAATAAACATAAACATAGTACAATCCAAGAGCAAGAATGACCGTCGATAGATCTACACTACATTGGCAGTTTTTTTTTTTTTTTTTTTTTTTCCAGGGGGAAAAGAGGTAGTGGGAAAGAAAAAACAAAAAAAAAAAAAAAAAAAGGGAAAAAAAAAAAACCCCCGGGCGGGCGGGGCGGGGGGGCCCCCCCCCGGAGGACGGGGGACAAGGGGGGGGGGGGGGGGGGGGGGAACCGCAGTTGTCGCTGTGGCGATAATCTGATTCTAAAACGCAACGAACTATCACTGTTAAGAATGTTATGAAATGGGGATGTATAAATCAGTCTAATAGCGAGTGAAACCACAGGTCACGACTAGTCGATAATTCTATTAATTAATTCTCTGGGTTCATAACTAATATTACGACTTGAAATAACTTAAGTAAAAAACATTGTGCTCCATAGTTCCATAAATACTTTCTAATAGTCGCTTGTCTAATCAGTGCGCCCGGATTTAGAAGGCAATAGGGGTGACAGGGATCTTTCCAAATTGAATTAACACCTGCCTGCTTATCTAGTTCCAGATTTAGAGGAAGGCATCAAGAAAGTAAAATAAATATAAAAAAATATAAAATAAAAATAAATAAATAAATATTGTTTTTTTTTTTATATAAAAATATAACACTTAAACTGATCAAGAAATAAGACTATTAGGTATTTTTTTATTATATATTCTGAACTTCATCGTTACCACAAGGCTTCGCAAACTTTAAACATGACCGTGTGCGTAGCTACAATTAAATTTAAACTCTGTTCTTTAACAATTTTCATTGCCACTTGACAGGTCGCGTTATCCTTTCAGAACATATCGTCACTTAATATGTTGATTGATCAGATATATATTTTTTTAATTTTAACTCTTGACCACAAACTTGATGTCAAATAACCATGTGGTCTAATATGGTAAACACGTTAAATCTAGAGGAAACTGGTTCTCAAGTGCAACTGCGGAAACATACGTATTTCCGACTTGTTGAAACCAAGCGAGGAAATAAAAATCCCTACCACGCTGTGTTTGCTTTACTTTACGTTACTTCAAAATTATATAATTATAGCTTCTGCCTGCGACTTCGTCGGCGTGGAATACTTTGGGCTAACGATAAAAGACCCCGATTTTGAAATATTCTTCATTGGAATTCCGCTCCTATTGGTCTTAGCATGATATATAGCCTATAGCCTACCTCGATAAATGAGCTATCTAGCATTGCAAGAATTTTTCAAATCACAATAGAAGTTCCTGAGATTATTGCGTTCAAGCAAACAAATTCGTCAGTTTTGAATATTAGTATAGATTAATCTTAATTTGAGTCTTAATTCGACACTATTATCTTTTGTTTTAGCGATATATATATGTTATAGTTATTTTCATCCCCTTTTTCAATTGTCTAGGGGTTGCATTTCCAAACATTCTTATGTAGTGCTCGCTTACAGTGTAAAAGAAATCGGCAAGCAAATTTTCATCTTTTGGTAGTCATTTCTATGTTTGCTAGGGACCCCGGCTTCGCATGAGTGCGATGCACTAATGTGGAACGTTATGTAGTAGATTTTATATTTTATTCATAATCATGTGTTATTTCACTCTGCGTTTTGTAACATTGGTAGTGTTTTACGTAGATATAGTTTGGTTATTGTGCACGAGTGGAATGGATTGGAAATTATACCACGGAGCGTGGATTCTGACTTGCCACAAAAACTCACTGGAAAGTTCTAACAAGAGAGCCGCCATCTTGTTGTACTAACATGAAATGATTGTAAGAAACTTTTAACATAATTACCTACTCGACAATGGCAGTAATAATCTACTAGACTATCTACAAAAAAAAACGGTTTAAATCTTTTTTTTATGTTTTCATATTTACAATTTATCAAGGTAATAGAATATACGCAGGATCCATCACATAAATAATGTTTTTTGTCAAACGTTATTTTAAATCTGTGATATGAAAGAAAGAAAGAAAGAAATACTCTATTGTTGGACGAACCATACAATTAAATTAAATTACACAAACTAATTAGACAGAAAAAAAAATACATTTAAAAAATGAAGATGTCTAACAATTGACGAACCCATTCAGCAAAAATCTGCAATACTGTAAGTAGTACTGCAGCGCTGATTTTCGATGGGAGCCTATATATGATGATAAACGGACGTTAATGTTAATACAAAATTTGAAACGAACAAACAAATAACACTTACACACGTAACACGTCACGGATGGCCATAATAATATATTATTTGAAATGACATAAAGGGTGTCTACATTAAATGCCTCAAGTAACTAAATTCATGAATCCAGTAAGGATTAATCTTGCGTTTGTGAAAATAGTCTCGTAAATAACTAATCTATATCTATACTTCTATACTATAATATAATATATCTATACTAATATTATAAAGAGGTAAAGTTTGTGAATTTGTGAGTTTGTGACGTTGTAGGGGGTAATCTCAGGAACTACTGGCCCGATTAAACATTTCAGTGTTATATATCTCATTTATCTAGGAAGATTATAGGCTATATATCATCAGGCTAAGACTAATAGGAGCGGAACACCAATGAAGAATGTTTCAAAATCGGGGTTTTTTTACTCTTGAGTGCTTCCGCTACGTGTTAGCGTTAGCACAAAGTAACTATTCCACGCGGACGTAGTCGCGGGCAGAGGCTAGTCATTTTATAAGAATATATCAGTACATATTATAAAACAAAGTCCTCTGCCACATCTGTCTGTCTATTCGCGATAAACTCAAAAACTACTGAACGGATTTTCATGTGGTTTTTACCAGTAGATAAAGTGATTCATGAGGAAGATCTAGGTATTTTGTCCAGGTTTTTTATTATCAGTGCGAGACAATGTCCGTCGGGCCCCTAAAATGATTACTGTGGATTATTTTTACAAGATAGACATATGCAATCGCGGACTTGTCTGTGGGAATTTTTGAGATATACGGTTCAGTAGTACATTGTCTTTATATATCTCATAAGGATTAGCCAACATTACCATTGTAAGCAATCGAAAACTCCTTCTTACGATTTTTTTAGAATACATCAATTTTTCTCTATCTATGAATAAAATATACATGTATTATATTTGTAAATCATTCGGCATAAATTATCTAAAGGATGGTGTAAACTGCATCAAAATCCGTAGAGTAGTCGACGGTATTTTAGAAGAACTGAGGGAATACACAGACAGACCCGAAAAATGTTTGCTTTATAATGTTTGTTGATATAAATGTATAGCTGTAATTCAACCAATTACTTATTTATGAGGGTCAAACAATTTATAATATATCTAGCATCTTTGCTACTAAAGCTGAAGTTAGAATAAAAGCCTTGCTTCAAAATGATGAAATTCATTACATTATTAAATCATTTTAAAACTTTCACAGTATGTACATAACGGGGTCGATAGAGATAGTAGTATTTGAAGAACTAATTATTTCTCATTACTATATAAATAAATATGTATAATATTGTTATGAAAGAGAAAGTTTGTGAGAAATGGCAGTTTCTTATTTTTACGCTAAAATAGTTCAAAAATGGATTATAATGATTAAGTGAAAACAAACTAAACCGTAACACGTTGAATACATTTAGAACACTTACCTTGTTAAAAATTAAAAACTAAACATTAATTATGATTAATATAATTAATCCATTTCTTATTTATATTCATAATATTGATCATAACCACAGATAATCATTAATCACGACACAATACCGAAATAAACATTTTCTTTAAAAATAACAATAAATATCCGGGATTTTTCTTGTTATCAATATTATAAAACACATTCACTGTAATTGAGGTAACAAAAGAAATACTATTTAATATTTGAACACGACCTACCTTTTTACGTTATTTAAACACGAAACAATATAGCTAACACTTGTTGTTGCTTTGATGGGATTCTATCGAGTGTCTTTGGAGCAACGTAGGCACCCTTATATAGTCGCTCGTCTGGCCCACATGGGTGGCGTATACATTATCTTGGTTACGTGAGGCGTGTATCGTAAACCCCGTGTGAAGTTTTAGGTTCGATTTTGTGCTTTAATTGCACTATTTTTTTTAATACTCGACGTTTTTAAAACGCTCACAATATATATAGATTAATGCTGTTCGACAATAATTTTATGTCGCGTTACAGTACTCTAGATTGATTCTCAGCAATTCAATATATTGTTATGAATTACCCACGACTTCGTCTTGATTAATAAAGGGTTATAGTTATATATTTAATTGTAAAGACTATAAAACATATCTTTTTTCATTTCTAACCGAATTACTAAATATACATTTTCATGGATCTACGTTTAAACATTACGGCTTTTTATATAAATTTTAATTCACTTTTTCACTTGCTTAGGGGTTTGAATTTGCGAAAATCTTTCCTTAATGCGAAACTACAGTGTAAAAGGTACCAGCATGCAAGATGTTTGTTAGTCAATTATTGAATTAAAGACTTGTTTAGGCGCGTTAAGCGGTTTTTTTTGGCAGGAGATAAATTTATAATTTCGCGTTATGACATTCTACGTAAGCATGACCGGCCGTATTGCGCTACGCGGCTAACCTCAGACTAGCGACGCGTATTATAGGAGCCTGATATTTTGTCATCATACGCTTGATTGATTAATAGACTTTATAAAAAAGTATATAATTATCGCTCCGAGTGCCAATAGATATGAAAACCACATTAATATTAATGATTTCAATAAACAAATTCTGAAATTTAAATATCGTCATTCTCACTATAATTAATATGAAAATTAAAAAAACACATTTATTGTAATTGTTTTGATTTTTCACTTCTGTCGGCAGTGTATATAACTGCCTCGACTTTTATTTTTTTTATATTTTTAGAGATTTGTTCGAATTTCAAACGGATCGTTATGCTGACATTGAATAATTTTAATTGTTTTTAAGCTATTGCATAGCTTCTATCGCGGGTCTTCCGGGAAATTCCGTAACGAAAAAAACCTAACACACCCCACTCCGACCGGCACAGCGGTGATACTTTTTAGTTTTTCCATCTATCGATAAATACCAGAACTTTTAACTTTTTGAAATATCACGCTTGTCTCTTTAGTTCAGCAACCCGCCTTTAGGTGGCATTGGTTGTATTGGAAAACTACCGTAATCAGCTGTTTGTGAGAAAGTATATAGGTGTATAGGTATTTATCATCTATGTACAACAGTGAATATCTGTACTCATATAATTTGTGTACAAAGTGTTTTAAATATGAATAAACAAAGTGCATTTATTAATGAAGAAAGTCACGAAAAAATATTGAAAGAAAATGAGTTAGTACTCTATATACATTCATTTTATTATTATTATCACAAATGCAGTATTATTTATTGAAATAAAAAGAAAAAAATTAATTAATTTTTTTAATTTTTTTTTTAAATACTGCATTAATAAAATAAATAAATAATTATAATTGCATAAGTTGATAAAAAATGCTATGCAATAGCTTTACCGCGGCAGTCTCCGAGTGCCACACGTCTTTTTTTTTATAATCTTGTGTTATTCGATACTATATTATGTAATATTTGTAACATCTTACGTAATATAGTTGGATTATTATTTCGAGCATTGAAGTGGAAATATGTTTTGTGCGGTGTCACAAAAACTTTCTGGAAAGTTCTGACAGCAAGGCCGCCATCTTGCCAACTCTGACATTAATACAAGACGCTCACTTATAAGTATCTATTTGATAATTCAAGTAATAAATATGTAACGAGGACTGTTTGGAAAAATACTAAGAAGAATTACTCACTGTTACCGTTACAGTACTATTAATAGTTATCGTTTTATGAGTAAAATACGACATGAACGATCTCTCATCGCCTATCAATAAAAAATCTCAAATTAGTACTCCCAAGTGTACGTATGAGAAGCGAAGCGACTCCCTTGGATTATTTCATATACAAAATACTTTTTTGAAGTGAAAACTTTTTATGCGCGTTGAGCGGAATTTTCGGCAGGAGTTAAATTTATAATTTCGCGTCATGACATGCTACGTAAGCATGATCGGACGTATTGAGCTTGCGCGGCTTGCGTTAAATTAGCGACACGTAGTGTAGGGCCTGTGTACATGTAATATATATATATATTTTGCAGCTCATCATATGATTGATTGGTTAATAAACTTTATGAAAATGTATATAATTATTTCTCCGAGTGCCAATAGATATGAAAACCACACAAATGTTAATAATTTCAATAAACAAATTCTGAAATTTAAATATTGTCATTCACACTATAATTAATATGAAAACTCAAAAGAGAGCACAGTTATTTCATTGTTTTGAGTTTTCACTTCTATTAGCAGTCCCTATGACTGCCTCGGCTTCTTTTTAGGTTTTTTTGTCAACCAATCTTCTAGATTATTGCTGCCATTGTCGAGTCAGTAATAATACTAGAAAATCTCTTGTGATAACTTCAATGTTCTAACGAGACCGTGTTCCCTTGTTAGAAATTTCCAGGGAGTTTTTGTCGCATCTCAGAATTCATGTTAGTTAGAATAGTATTATTTCCCATACACTTCACTTGTTCACTTGTGTCTCCACTAGATAATAAAGGGGTCATTTGAGCATTACGTAAGCAATAAACGGGGCGGGGGGGTTTTTGATATGCTTATTTTTGATGACATGGGGGTTGGGGGATGTAGATGGTGGTTATGACAGCAATTTTTATTATTTACTTTTTCGGATTTTTTTGTAAATTTTATTCGTTACGTATAAATGTTTACGTTAGCATAAGAGGCGTGATTAAGTCCTTTGTTTACTTTTGCTGACATGGGGGGAGGTCATATATTATAAAAATACTGGTTAATTAATACTTGAACAGCCCCGAATATGTTTTTAAAATGAATTGAATGTTAGTAAATTGGTTTTTCATTATGAAAAATATACTGAGTGTTCCAAATTATCCTGCTTTGTTATCGTACATTTTAATAGCTTTTATAATAGTCATATTTGTAGGATATAAACGCGGGGGAAAACAAATACTTTTTTTTGTATTAAAATATATATAAATGAGAGGACTTATTTATCTGTTCACGTTATTTATGATGTAATAAAATTATTAATAGAACTATTAATGTATGTCAGGTTCATGCATTATGTGTTTTCCTTTTTAAAAAAATACAAGGATATTATTATTTATTATTTATTTATTATTATTTTATTTACATATATTACACAATAGAAAAGGATACAAAGTTCTTTATGTATATCTTCTTCTTTTTCTATACATATAATAAAAATGAACTGTCTGTATGTAATATCAAAATAACACTTTTTTACTGATTGGATGTGAAAATATACACGCAACTAATAACAAAAATGCAATTTTTAAAATTTTTGTCGGTCTGTCTGTCTGTTTGTTTCGGGTAATCTCGAAAGGGGGATTGATTTTAACGGGATTCCTGGCAGATAGAAAAAATACAGCGGGTTACTTGGCTCTTTAAATTTACTAGCTGTAATTGCGGCTTCGTCTGCAATGCTATCTTCTAAACGCTTGGACCGTTTCCAAGGACTTTCACTAGCAGATAGCTAACCTTATAAAAAGTAATTTAAGCAATTTTAATTTATCTAGCTGTTACCGTGGCTTTGCCCGCAACGTTCTCCAAAACGGTTGGACTGATCTTCACGAAACTTTCACTGGCAGATAGCTGACCCCAAAAAAAATAATTTTAATTTATTAAGGGTAAATAAAGGGGGAATAAGAAGGAAAAAAAAAAAAATAATGTGTTTTAGCGGACATTATTAAAAGTATTTAGTATATTTTAATTTAGATAGTGTAAGGGTTGCCGAGGGATGTAAAAAGTTGAGAATTTTATGGGATTTATGGAGATATTGATTAAGGAGTAATTTAGTTTTCTCTGTTCTGACTTAATAAATTTAAAAAATCCTAAAAGCCAACTGCAGCGCTACCTACCGGGTCCATTTGTGAATCTAAACCATTCTCGGATCCACTGGAACACGCACACAAAATTTCATCGAAATCAATCAAGCGTTTAGGAGGAGTTCGGTCATACACACGACGCGAAATTTATACATAAATGCGGCTGGCGGCGTTGTCTGCCTTGATAATAAAAAATATAAATCCAAAAGCCCGCGCGCCCCTCCGGGTCCAATTGTGAATCTAAACCATTCTCGAATCTCCACGAACACACACAAAAAATTTCATCAAAATCGGTCCAGCCGTTTAGGAGGAGTTCAGTGACATACACACGTACAGAAGAGATTTATATATAAAGATATTATAATCTGTATTTCTTTTTGATTGATTTTTCTTTAATGGTAAAAACTGTATTCAGTATTGTATAATTCTGTAGATTGTAGACGCATGAAGCATGACGTATGGCTAATAGAAACTTATAAATAAAGGTTCCAGCTTGTTGATGGTATGGACAAATACTATTTAAAAAAAAATGATAACATTAAATCTCGCCAATAGCTACTAATCAAAAAACTAAACAAAATCAGTTAACAAACAGAGGAGAAAAAGATAGTGAATTGTATTACCTTCGCCTCTTTACATATAGACTAGCGTCTACCCGCGACTTCGTTCTCGTGGAATAGTTATTTTGGGCTAACGCTAACACGCAGCGGAAGCTCTCAAAAGGTAAAAGACAAACGATTTTGAAATAATCTTCATTGGCACTCCGCTCCTATTGGTGTTATCGTGATGATATATAGCCTATAGTCTTACTCGATAAATGAGCTATCTAACACTGAAATTATTTTTTTAGATATCAGACCAGTAGTTCCTGAGATTAGCGTGTCCAAGCAAACTCTTCAGTTTTATAATATTAGTATAGAATATAGAATTGATCTATCCTTTGGGAACACTACATTTACCTGGATGACTCTTTTCTTTATCCGTGGCAACGTTCATTCAAAATTTTATGATGATATGTTTAGTACTATAGTTGCACTTGTATTTATAATAATTAGTAAGGATTTAAAAAAAAATACGTGCGTGTATCAGTGTACACACGTAAGAAGTGAAACTTCTTCATGACATCATTTTTCGAAAAATGATCTACTATATTTACAACTTTACAGAAAAAAAATTATTAAAAAATGGAATCTGATCATTGTGAGAGCACCTTTAGAAATAAACATGGCGCGTAACCGAAAAACGTTACATACGTTTTTACATGCTCTAAAATTCCTCCCTACGTCGATAAAGAAGTTTCACTTCAAAAATCAGGACAATCTATGAAAAATATCTATATTCCTTATATCGCTTAGAGAAATTATTTTATAGTATTTAATTCGATTGAAAAACTAGGTTAGTAAGGGTGAGAGGCAAGTCGTCGCCTTACATATGTTCTTGGGGTGCCCGTTTGTGGGAATAGAGTTGGTTGTTAGGTCACAATTAATTTATTTAATGTGTTACTATGATGTTATTGTACAACCTAACAGAGTGATTGAGTTCGACTAAAAATCCAAGTATTTAATAAATATAATTTTAATTAAATTATGCTGATACGCACACAATAAGTAGGGCGACTTGCAATATACGTTAGCGTACATTGTTTTTCATTATTTTTGTAGCGTTTGATGTAATTGTAAGCTATATTCAATATATATCGGAAAGTTAGCATAAAATCGATTACGAGATTCCATCGAGGTATATTATCATTATCAGCATGTAAGAGACCCACCGTAGGGTTACACGCCACTTCCCGAAGTATGGGCATAATCACCACACCAGCCCACGACGTATTAGCGATTGTAAGTTCCGAGAAATCCACAATTCTATGTATACCCACACTAGCTGTTACCCGCGGCTCCGCACGCGCTTTTTAAAAATGTATTAAAGAAATGTAAAATTGTGAGTGCGTGTGTACATTACAGAAACGCTTTGTCAAATACATTAGTAACTACGATACGAACGCCATCTAGTGTAACATGTAACGTGTACATTAGATATATGAATACTAATAGTATATCGAATGGGATGGGATTTATCATCAGCAACATAATTGGAACTTCAACCTACTATATACCAAACTCAGTGCTCACTAACACTATGTAAGAAAGTAATGAAAATTATAAGCTATACATTATCGAACAATATTTCTTAAATATTTTATTATATTGATATAATATGCCCTATTGTCGATATACTTAAGTTATTCTTATACGTTGTTATAATCACTGAGTTATGTAGAAGCAAACGCGGTAAATAAAACAATATGGCCGCCAAATTGACCAAAAAGATGATATAATTCATATTACACACACTCTTACATACTACAGACTTTCAATTATGTATATTTATTCTTGGAGTCTAGTAAGGCACACGTCTCACGCGGTTGTAACATATTTTTGATCAATTTCACACGAACGAATGCACAGGTAGCAGTTCATCACTACATAGTGTACCAATTCAAATAAAAAAAGAATCATTAAAATTGGTTCACAATTGACGAAAATATCGATTAACATACATAAAAAAAATACATACAACCGAACATAGTAACCTCGTCTTTTTTCGAAGTCGGTTAAAAAGAAAGTCAAAAACTATCATTTTCATGCCGTTTTCACCAGTAGATAGAATGATGATTCATGGGGAAGGTTTAGGTATAATTTGTCAAGGTTTTCATTTTATTATCGGGGCGGGACAACGTCTTCCGAGCCCGCTAGTTATCTGCCCGTAAAAGCCCCGTGAAAGTCGGTCCAACGAATTAGGATATAGTAGGATATTGCGGACAAAGCCTTGAGTAACAAAATAAAATAGTCTAAGTTACTTCTTATAAGGTGAGTTATCTGCCAATGAAAGTCCCGTGAAAATCAGTTCAAGGATTACCGATATTCCACTGCGGCCGAAGGCGAATAAAAACCCTAAATGACTTTTTATGAGGTCTGCTATCTACCAGTGAATACCCCGTGAAAATCGGTCCAACCATTTTGGAAATAGCAATGCGGACGAAGCCGCGGACAAATAAAATAGAATATGTCAACCGCTATAGTTTCGTCTATCTGGCAGTAAAAGTAAAATTCCCGTTAAAATAGGTTCAGCCGTTTTGGAGATTACCCGGAACAAACAAACAAACAGACAAAATATAATAATATAAAAATATAGACAAAGTATAAAAAAAATCTTTTCTGGTCATTTGTAGCCATATACATTCATCAAAAAGTTGTTATTTTAATTGTACATACACAAACTTTATTTTTATAATACGTAATAGAGAACAAATAAAAAATTTGGAAATAAAAGTAATATAAACTTTTTGCATAGGAAAACAAAATAAACTTTGAAAATGTTTGCGATAGAAACTTACCACGTTACCATGGCAACGTATATAATACTAACGCTAACGAAATCTTTCAAAAGGAAAAAAGTGCCCGATTTTGAAACATTTTTCATTGGTGCTCTGCTTCTATTAGTCTTAGCGTGATGGTATATAACCTAAAGCCTTCCTTGATAAATGAGCTATCTAAAACCGAAGGATTTCTTCAAATCGGTCTGGTAGTTCCTGAGATCATAGCGTTCAACCAAACAAACAAACTCTTCAGCTTTATATATTAGTATAGATACGGTGGTACTACAAGAACATTTCTCAGGTTCAGGTTTCCTCACGATGCTTTCCTTCACTGTCAACCGATAGTGCTACCAATTTAAATTAGTAAACTGTACGTGAATTCCGAAATATTCGTTGGTATGAATCGGGGTTCGAACCTGTGGACGTCAGATTGGTATTCCATCGGTCAGACCACTAGACCACTACCGTTATATATGTATATACTAGCGGGCCCGGCAGACGTTGTCCCGCCCTGATTATAAAAAATCCTTGACAAATTATATACCAAAACGTTCCTCATGAATCACTTTACCTGCTGGTGAAAACCGCTTGAAAATCCGTTCAGTAGTTTTTGAGTTTATCACGAATGTTTTATACTATGTAATGATATATATATAAGAACTTGAATTAATAGGAAAGCGTTAAAAGCCAGAGTTCAGTGGCAGTGAGACAGATATGAAAGACTCGAGTCCGGTTTGTTCCCGGTCATAAATTAAAAAAAAAGTCGAGGCAGTCATAAGGACTGCCGACAGAAGTGAAAACTCAAAACAATGAAATAACTCTCTTTTGATTTATCATATTACTTATAGTGTGAATGACAATATTTTAATTTCAGAATTTGTTTATTAAAACTATTAAAATTAGTGTGGTTTCATATCTATTGGCACTCGGAGAAATAATTATATACATTTTTATAAAGTCTATTAATCGATCAACGTATGATGAGCCGAAAAATATCAATACTACATGTAAACATGCCCCTATACTACGCGTCCCTATTCTGACGCAAGCGCAGTACGGTCGGTCATGTCATGGCGCGAAATTATAATTTTATTTCTTGCCAAAAACACCGCTCAACGAGCCTAAAGAAGTTTTCACCTCAAAAAGATTTTGTATTTATAAAGTATAGTCATTCATGAAAAAAAAATATTTTGCGCATTGAAAAACTATGATCGAAATCAGCAGAAATATTAGAAATAGTTATGACACACAACGGTTGTTTGTATTACCTGTGTTTATAAACAAACACACGGATTAAAAGCGTATGTATATATTTGATATTATCTTATCAATTCCAAAAATACTTGATGAATAATTTTAAGATTCCTTAGAACGAATTGGTTAACCATTTTTTTACGTTTAAAAAATTGCTTCATATTGTTGTATATTTAATTTTTTTTTCTCATATTGTTTTATGAGTTCAGTAATACTTTTGTTTGTTAAGCTACCGACTACACGTCCGCATATTGCTATGGCCCCCCATTGAAAATCAGTGCAGTAGTACCACGCAGTTGTGCTGTAGCATGTAGTTGAATGCATAGAATGCATAGCATGGATAGCATGTGTTGTTGGACATTTCTAATTAACCATATGCATGCTTTCTTTATTCATCTTGTAAGCGTGATATGTTCCGATATTAAAAACTTTTTTTATCTTCTTTACGAACTGGATATTTTATGTAACTGAGAAACGCGACTGTGAGGTATTATCATCTTGTGAAGGGTGATAGTATGCCAGTTGGGTAAATATATTCTACCACAGCGCTTGATTATTTAAACATCGTTTGATCTTGATACGTGATTACCATTTTTTTTAACGAGGTGAAAATTCTACTTAGGGTATACCTCACACTGCTGGGGAACAGCATGAGGGTTATGTCGCACTCCTTCCGACTAAAAAGCCCTCAGGCGCTTAGCGCGAATGTGGACCAGGGTGTGGAGTAACGACTAGCAAACTCCACTGCCCTGGCTACGCGCTTGGGTCCCCGTGGATGAAAAAACGGGGGACCCACCTCTCAGGGAGAATCCTCCCTTTGCTCATTACGTGGAGCGCGGCTAAGCCGTGCTCTCTCTGCATGGACCTTCAATTCGCGGCAACGAACACACATTAGGGAGGCATTTGGTGGATAAAGCCTGCACCTCTGCGATGCCCCCCGCCACCTTTTTCATGCCGTATTGCTGGGGCGTCAGGCTCCCTCTCTCTTAGCCTTTCCGCATCCTCTTTTTGGCGGATCACAGATTTTTGGTGCAGGTACTTACCAAAACAGCCGTGGCCAGTAAGCACCTGCACAAAGCGGAATGTCAGTGCTCCGTGCCTCCTGTTCAGCAAGTCCGCTGGGAGAGGACGGAGAGCCTCGATCGTCCTGACGCCCTCGCGGGGAGCGAAGAGCCTTTCAACCCATATCTCTAGATCTCTGTGTCGTGATATAAAAGAAAAAACATCAAGTCATCAGTCCGGTGAAGCTGTTAAGGCCTTGCTAGGCGAATAGCGTAATCAGTTCGAGAAAAAAAGAATCAAGCGCCAATTTCAGATTTGGGTTTTAAAAAATCCGCCGAGGGGTTAAGGAACTTCGTTAGCATAGTTAGTTTAAACGCAGCTGAATTATGTGTGGTGAATGTAGTTTAGTTTTCAAAAGCGAGGTCGTATAATATTTTCCTTATCAGAGGCAATGTTAAATGAAATTAATTAATTCGCAAAACGTGGCCTTTATCAATTCTCACAGAGCTCACGTCTCGTATTGCGTCATATTTAACACTTCGAATCATTTAGCGATGAATCATTCATGGGACGGCGCCAACGTGTTTGACGTATTTACGCATTGAAAAAAAAAGTTCTATTCGAAGAATTTTTGACAAGTTATATGAGCCGCTCACTATAGCGTCAATGCACACGAAATTCAACTATATTTTCAAGGTCTGTAAGTGTCATTCAGTTTGGAAATGTTTGTACTCGTGTAGGTTGACTATGTTTTAAGTCTTTTTGAAGTGAAACTTTTTATTCGCGGCTTTGATATATTTTGATCCGCGATATTTTTGTTTGGCGAAAAGTGGCGGGGTAAACACTGTGTCGGGTAAAGTATCTCTGAGAACGATATTTGAGATTCACTCTAGATTGACTGTCATCGCGCCCAAAAGTTTCATTGTAAAATTATGATTAAGTAGCTGTACCTACGACTTCTTACGCGTGAAACCCTACGTAAAAAAAAGTGTGTGTGTACTTATGTACACGCTTTAGAAGTTATACTTCTTTGGAGTAACAAGATAAAAATCTTTTCAAAAATTTTATCTTTCGCTTTATCTGCGTTTGTAGAAAAAACGACACTAACAATACAAAATAGGTATTCAATACACTGAAAGTTTTAATACAAAGAAATACAAACAACCAATACAAAGAAACAAAATGACTATAGCTAACTTCAGGGTGTCGGTTTTTCGTGATGGTGTGCGTGCACATCGTAATAACTTCAGGGTATCGGTTTTTCGTGACGGTGTGCGCGCGCATCGTATAAATTTACTCTCGTCATTTTTCCCTAACGCGCCAAAAGAAATAACTTTAAAAATAGTATTTAATAAAATCATATCAATGTATAAGTCCATTTACTTTTATCTATTTTTCTCTCGTACTTAACTCGCGTCGTCATTACAATAACTTTTGATAGAGTGAACCGATTTTAATAAAACAAAAACTAAATGCTATTCGAAGATATGATTTATGACTATCTTGAATATTTTATAATAAACGCAGCACTTTAACAGTGATGCGTGTCCAAACAAACAAACAGACAGATAGACAGACATTTATAAAAAAATATTGAAATGTATTTTATTACTTATTCCTAGACACCAGCAACAGTTTATTTTTCAAAAATCTAAAAAGTACGGACACGTCAAATTTACATTCTTATTATACGTATAGATATATATGTTAGGCTATCATGTAGTTGTTATTTAGTAGTTTATTCTCAAACTTAGTTCATTTCACTGAATATTTGTGTCATTTTACTTAATGAAAGTTGATTTTTGTGCAGAGACGAAGGTGATTATAGACAATAACACAAAACATGAATTCTGATCTGGCAAAAACTCTCTGCAAAATTGTAACAAGAAAACGATTATTTTGTTACGGCACTTGAATGATCCGAAGGCGCTAACACAAATCTAATATATTTACCCATTTGATAATAGCAGTACAAACACTCGATAAGACAATTTACTGCCAAAGAGGTTAATTTATAAACCACGATGTAAGTTAAACTTTTTTCGGATCATACGCAACTGAAAATTTTCAAAAAATTATTCGACTTAGCGGTTTAAAATCGCTTTTTTAATATTTACTTAATAATTGGAAAATAACAAGCTATAGAATACATAATAAATACAATCATTCAGATGATAGACGTATGTTAAAAACTGAGCACAATATTTATTTGAATCATTTTGAATTGACCCATGGTCGCCGCCGTTTGTATTTGGCTGCTCCGCCGAGCACCTTCCACTTTATCCCTACCCTGCGATTGGCTGTTATGCGACATGTGACAGATGGATGACAAAATTTGAGGCAACGGAAAAAAGTTTCTCATTTAAAATAATTGTATGACGTGTGGTATCCCTATTCTAAAGTGAATTGTCACGACGCACGTGGTTTTTATCACGTAGATGCCAGATTTTGTATGAATGAAACGCCCGCCCGTTTCAGCGAGATTTCTGGATGCATATGGTGTGAGCTATTTTTTTCGAACACCGGTATGACGTCCGCGATAAGATCGCTACGGAGTTACGTAGTACCGCTTACATAGAATTCGCTAATTGCTTCAAGGGAAATCCCAAACCGGGTTTTTATGTACACACATTACATTATCAGTTATGTCTTTGCTTGATTCTAGCTAATTGGACAATTAATTTATTTTCCCATCTCACTTATTACTTCTTCCTTCAAAATCTTTTTTTATTCAAGGAGTTTTTGTGGCATCTCTTTTAATTACGAATTATTTCAACATTTTGAACTTTATTTTTATGTCATAGGAGGTAAACGAACAGGTGAGTCACCTGATGTCATGTGATCAACACCGTCCATAGACACTATCAACAGCAGAGGAGTCGAAAAAGCGTTGCCACCCTTCAGCCACGCTGAAGCTATTGCTGGTTTCAGCATGAATGGGTCGGCTTGCCCGGGATAGTATCACCCTCTCGCAGAAAACCGACGTGAAGTAACAGTGCTTGCATCGTTGCGTTTCGTTCGGTCAGTGAGAGCTCGGGATAACCCACCTCTCCCCCACTCCCCATCCCCCAAACACAGGGGGCAACGTACTTGCGACGTTTCTGGTGTTGCAATATGGCCGTTGGTGATCACTTAACATCAGATGACCCACCTGTTCGTTTGCCTCCTATGATATAAAAAAAAAGTTGATAGCGTGTTTTGACACCACGCCGATGGACGTATGTTCAAATCCTAGCAACTGAGTCGGAAGTTTCGGTGAAGGAAAGCATCGTGACGAAACGATACCATGGTGGTAGGGTTTTTTAAGTCCGCCTGGCTAGCTACCACCCTCAAGTTGGAAATCTGTCACCATGAACATGTTGGTGTGTTCTGGCAGCTGTACTAGAGCCAGTTACTCTACGTTTACCGTGTTTACCATCTATACTCCATATCACCATTTAACGTCAAGTCGGCTTATTATCAAATCAGAAACTGCTCTTGTAATCTAATGTAAACTTACTTTTGTAACGAGAAGGATTTGATAGGAGTTTTTGGCGGGATCGGGATTGTCATGTAGTGGATTTTATATTTTATTCATAATCTTGTGTTATTCGGGTCTTTATTTTTTAATATTGGCGTTGTTTTACATAATATAGTTTGGTCATTGTACACAAGTGGATGGGAAACAATATCACGTAGTTTTCTGACTACAAAAACTCCCTGAAAAGTCCTAACAAGACGGCCACCATCTTGTTAGTTAAGTGAAATGATCGTAATAAACTTATAATATCATTACGTACTCAATAATGGCAGTAATAATTTACTAGAAGATTGGTTGCCAAAAATAAATAAGATTTGTTATTTTGTTTGTAATGTGGATAAGCTAAAAAAATAATTAACCGAATCTAAAATTTCTTGCATCTATAGGAAGCTATATTATCAGCGAGTAACATAGGCTATGTTTTATTTTCGAAAATCAACAATAACACGAGCGGAACCGCGAGCAAAACTAAATGAACAATACAAAATGCGACCGCCTAATGTTAAAATATTTCCTCAACCAATTTCCACATTGTAAAACGATAATTTCTCGGTATCGGTTTGAAGTTACGTGATGTAACTTTAAGTAACTTCAAGTAAGAATGCATGATGAAAGATCAGTGGCTATTTACTCAGGTAAGTTATACATTCGTTACTTAATAAATCCTTGACCTGTCTTCAAAAGTAAGTTTAGACGCATTTCAAGGTTTGCATTAAATTAACTAGCTTGTACCTGTCACTTTGCTCTCGTAAAATATATTTTATTTGTTGTCTAGAACTTTTGGGAACCATTTCTATTTTTTTAATTCTTACTTTGACTTATTACTTAACTCCTACAACAGTATAATCGATTTTAAATTAGCTTTGTCTAATTGTATCATTACTGCTTAGTACTTATGGAAAAGCGTAATGATATTGATGCTCCGAAAGTTTTCTATCGATTGGTAAAAGTCTTAACGAAATAGGTTGAATCGTTTTGGAGATTCGCCTGGGCAAACAACGTAATCTTGAATTTTATAATTTACTAACGGTTGCTCGCGTCTTTGCTCGTTTTAATACAGAGTTTGAAAATAAAATATAATATTCATTGATAATGTAGCTTTGTGTGGGTGAAGGAATTTTAAAAATCGGTTAAGTATTTACTTTAATCTTTTTATAATTGCCGTATGCAATGTTTTTATTAAAATTTCGTATGGACATAGTGTGTACAAAAATATGTGTATGGAATTGGTAATTGTACATAATTCTCATACAATTTTATCATGTATATATTCTATGAATGTTATAAAACGAATCCTTTTTTTATACATATACCGTGTTATTACAAAAAAGTTAAATACGTATTAAATACTTGGTTTAAAAAGTTTCCTAATAAATGCACCGCGCTCGCCCGAGACAAGTTCGTGTTATCCTTTTTCGCAAGTCTAACCTAACGTAACCAAAGCGAGACAAAAGAGCAAGATGGCGAACATTCAGCCACCGCGGTGCGTTTAATATGAGACCTTTTTAAGGCCAGGGTTCAATACGTACTTAACTTTTTTGTAATAACACCTATAGGGTTTAGTGTTTCACCATGAGACGAACTTCTTAGCCTTCTATGGATTCACCGTGCGGGTGCCGGGTCCATCGTGTGGCAGAGGGAGAAACTCAGAGCAGTTCCCAGGACTTGCGACCCAGGTGTAGGTTTAAGGAGGCCCCCTTTGCGATGCACATCAACGCTCACCTTCACTGCTCGAGTTTCCCGCCCTGCCTAGCCAAATTTGGTAGGAACCTGTTAGTGCAGCCTTTGATACTCGTTCTAAAATAGAACTTACTGCTGTTCTCGACAGGCCAAGGTCCTTCAGAAGGTTGTAGAGAGATTTTGCTGGTATACCTCTCGCTCCTACTTCTACCGCGTATAAATTAACCACATAGCCATCTCAGCCGATGTTAAATGACGATGTACTTTTAGTTAGTAAACACGCTAAACCTGGAGGAACTGGCGCTCGATGATTTTCAACTTGGCTTGTAGCTACCCAGGCGGACTTAGAAAAAACCCGTCCACCATGCTACCTCACATTTTGCGACAGTCTGTCTGTTTCCTCAGATCTAAACCACATAACCGATTTTGATATGGTTATCACTATCCTTTAGAGAATTACATCTACACATGTAGGTGTAGATTATATTTATATATAGTAAACTAAAGCCGATATAATCTAATGAAGTCGTAAGATAGAGTTTTCGGGCGCTTACATTGATAACTCTAGTGAATGCTTATGAGATACATTAAAATAATGTACTACGGAATTGTACATTTTAAAAATATCTACATAAAAGTTATTGATGGTTTATGTCTATCTCCTAAGGTTCACTCACTGTAATCATTTCTATCTTTTACAGTTTATTAGAAAATAATTGGTTATTTGTTACGACATATTTATCAGTATAGTATTAATTGTTATACAATTAAATACATCAATTAAGTTGGGAATTTAGAGAAGTTTAAAAACGCCTTTTACAGTACATCATTATAAAAAGTATCTCAGAAGATATCGAAGACTTAAAAAAACGCGCTGTGCAAAAGAAATTGTTAAAGTAAACATTTTATAAAACTTAAAAAAAGGAAATGAAGCGCTGCGCAAAAGAAAATCTATATCATTGAGACAATTATAAAGCTACATAAAGCACCAATGCGAATACGAAGCGGAACGCTAGTATGTAGATATAATTCTTTCCACAACACCAACAAGCTCTATGAGAATTTTACGTTGTTCGTAATAATTATGGAACTATTGCTAGTTCATACAGATCGCTTTCTCTCTCGCAGCCTCAACCGTGTTCTTCTCAACTAGTACCGCCAACGTTCAATAGATGGCGCTCGTGTCGTTTCAATAATTCCTTATACTTATAAAGATTTGTGCTATATATCATGATACTATCCATCTATCTATACATATAATAAGAATGTAAATCTAACGTGTCTGTACTTTTTAGATTTTTGTAAAAAAAAAATTGCAGGTATCTAGGAATAAGTAATAAAATACATTTCAATCGTTTTTAGAAATGTCTGTCTGTCTGTTTGTATGAACACGCATCACTGCTAAAATACTGTGTTTATGATACATCCTCTTCAAGAAAATCATAAAGCATATCTTCGAGTAGCATTCAGTCTTTGTTTCATCAAACTAGGTTCGGGATAACAAAAGTTATTGTAATTTTAGTGACGACGCGACTTAAGTACGAGATAAAAGTAGATAAGTAAACGGACTTAATACATTCAGATGGCTTTATTAGTCACTGTTTTGTACAACCGGTTCCACGCAGTCGAAGTCGCGGGCACGGCTAGTT
The DNA here is from genome assembly GCA_036509395.1 of Antheraea yamamai. NCBI lineage: Eukaryota > Metazoa > Arthropoda > Insecta > Lepidoptera > Saturniidae > Antheraea > Antheraea yamamai. Next base: position 1,636,720 of record AP028447.1, read on the forward strand.
CCTCTTATACTAAAAAGTAATAATAAAATTGCAATTAATAAAAATAAACGATATAGAAATTATTCTCAAGTGAAGAAAACCACAGGCAAGTGTTAGTATATAATAAAACATAATAAGTAAGCCAGTAAAAGTCACATTGAAGCCTCTCATCCGCCCACAACCTTGCAACAAATATAGATACTGGACGCAAGAGTAATTGAATCATTTAGTGTGATAATTAATTGTTTATTGTAACAATTGGAAGCCGCTGTGATAACAGATAACTATCTAATCAAATTGTTATTGTTACTGGGAGGCTAATTTATTGGTTATTTTGTGGCATTTGATCAATAACTTTAATGATGGGTGCTTAGAGGAAAAAAATCTTGTAAATATCGGTAACACAGCATATCTCTATGTATATAATTTTTCTGTCAGTGTGTTACTGACGTCCTCCTAAACGGCTGGACAGATAATACATTTCAATCATTTTTCGAAATGCCTGTCTGCCTGTTTGTATGGACACGCATCACTGCTACAGTACTACTTTCACAATAAGAAAACCACGAAATATATCCTCGAGTAACGTTTAGTCTTTGTTTCATTAAAATCCGTCCATTCTATCAAAAGTTATTGTAATTTTAATGACGACGCGACTTAAGTACGAGAGAAAAGTAAATAGTAATTAGACATAATACTTTATTAGTCACTCCTTAGTACTTCAGGTTCCACGCGGACAAAGTCACGGGCACAGCTAGTTTTAACTAAAATTATAAACCCGAATGTGTTTGTTTGTTACGCTATCACGCCTAAATTACTGATCCGATTATCATGAAATTTTGCATACACGTTATAACTCAGGGTATTTCTCATTTAGAAAAAAAACTATTCTTCTAAGCATAGATGAAATTTACGTTAATGAGAGTAAACCCGCGAGCAGAGATTAGTAGCTTATAATTTTCCTCAATAGATAAGCTATAAAATGCCAACGGTTTTTTTTATCTGACTAGAACTTCCAGAGATTTATCTGAACAAACAAATAACTTTATCCACTTTATTACATTCACAGTATCAATATTACGTAAGGTAGGTAATTATTTTGAAAGTGCTAATTAAATTTGATTCAGAAAAAAACCGTACCCGATGAACAGGTCATATGTACATTTAACACGAGCAAAGCCAGGGGAAAAGCTAATCTAAATATATAAAGATCCAGTGTCATGGTGTTTGTCTGCAGTGAACTCTGAAACTACTCAACCGATCTTCATGAAAGTTAGCATTTATGTATAATTTGGTCCAACATGAGAGATTAAATAATTTATATTTCGATTTATATTTTTCTTCAATACAATGGAGTGTGAAAAAGTTTTAATACAAGTTGAAAATAGTTATGATATTACTCAGTGTTTAATTTATCATTATTCATTTTATGAATATATTTTATTGTTTAATTTACAGTTTAACTCTATCAACTTAATATTTTATAATGTAAACTATACTGACTGTATAGTAAACGTCTACAAAAAAGGGAAAGGAACTTCGTTCCAACTAGGGGGTCCATAGACCTCTCAAGCTTTTTTTTACATTAGGTACAGCCAATTTATGCTGTTTTTATTTTAATTGAACCCGGTAGATGATGCTACGACCGGGTTGTAGGTTTATCTTAAAAGGTTTTGTCACATACCATCTGGGAATATGTTTGAGTGAGTCCCTTGATAGTTTGGATTTACAATTGGAAACGGTAGGCGTGGTTGCAATCGGGTTTTAGGTTTATTAAAATTTTTCGCGTTTAAAAATACAATTGAAAGCGGTGATAACCGATTTGGTGCAGACGAAGTTGCACGGGTCAGCTAGTATGTAATGAAATGCAGCTGTTTGTGACTTTTTCCGTAGTTCTTATTAAAAAAAAAAACTCAAATATGGTATGTTAACAGTCTGCTCTCTATAATAGTAATAGATAGTATTGTACTTAAGCTTTTCGATACAATTATAGTTCAGTATCTAGAAATATATAATTAATCCCAATAATAACCGGTGTGGGCGAAACATAATTATCCATGATAATGGGCGAAATTCGTGGATATATTTGCTTCCACGGGTTCACTATATATCACATATTGGAGGGATCAACAGATTATCCGGGGCTAAATTAATATACAGTAATAGATCAGTTGTTTGTATTATCGAGAAGCTCTGTTTGAGACAACAGTTTAGTGTGTTTAATACGATTCTGCATAGATAAATGATATCTGGATATGCCATTCGCTAAAAGTGTCGGTGACGTGAGTACCTGTTGAAACCTCGTCAAATCATTTTATATTACTATAACATATCGTAACAGGACTAATGTCCTGTATAGTGACTGTACTGTGCCTGACCACTGAGTCATCTACAGTACTTTTGTAGTCATTGTTGATCCTGAAATGCGGAAAACGCAGTCACTGTGTTCGATTTACTTACTTGGTGTGTGGTAGTGATTAAGCAATCAGAAACCTATTTAACTAAACCCATTTAGATATTCTAACTTAAGTTATGTACAACAATGTATGAACAACTGTAATGGTAACTCAGTGATTAGCGTGCTCTAGTACAGCGGCTCGAATTCTTGCAAATGAGCCGGGCAATTATGAAGTAAACATATTGCTGAAATTATAGCGTGTATTTTAGCGGGTAGGGCTTTTTCTAAGTCTGCCTACGTTAGTTATCACCGTCAAGTTGGAAATCTGTCGCAAAACACTTACAGCTACGTTCCAGCAGTTGATCTTGGTAGCCAATGGTAGATAATCACACTTACCACATGGATATGGGTGAGTATAGTAGACTTGGAAAGCACGACGGGATCACAGTTTCTAAGTTTCATGCTGACAGCAACCGTGTAGATGCTCGCGCGAGAATCGATGTTAAAGGAAAGGGGAGATTACGGTATTGTAATGGCGGACATTTATGCGCTTGCCATTTCTCTGTACGCATATCTTTAAGTAACAGCCAGTTTTTTTTTTGACTAGCATGTTTATCGTCTTGGACCACACCACCATTTAACAGGTGAGAATGCTGTGGTCAAATATTAAAAAACTATAAAGTATGAAACAAATGTATAAGGAAGAACTTCAATTTCATTATGATTGGAATCATTTTGAAGGTAATTCTCAACCACTCCTGCGTAGCTTTGTTTTTGTGAAATATGTAATAAAGAGTAGCAGTCAGCGGTTTTGTATGCCTTTGTACCGTAATATGTGATGTCATTATCATTGTGTAACTAATAAAGACCTGTTGCTTTATAAATATAATTGAATAACACGCACTTGCGCAAGGACACACATCTGTCTGCCATCTAAAACAGGTGTAACGGTTTATTCAACTTTTCACAAATTCAATTCTTTGATATCGCAGGATTTTTCTAACCTTTTTTTTACATGGGGAACTCCATAATGTATACACCACCCAGGGGAGAAAGTGGGTTATTTCCGACTCATACGGACTAAAGCCCCATGGGTGCCCACTACTGCCATAACAGGGACAAAGGATGACAAGGTACTCCGCACGTCGCCTCGATAGTGCTAGAAGAGAGACAGCCTGGCACAAGTAGACTGTCTTCATCGACTTTTCTAACCTACTTGACACTTATTATTATAGCCTATGAAAACCATATCTTTATAGATTACAGCTTTACTAGCTTTTCCTGCGACTTCGTTCGCGTCGATGTAGTTTTTTTAGTAGCGAACAGTAAATTTTTTTCGGATGAAATGTCCTTATGTCCTTTTTTGTACACTTGTAAACGTGTATACAACATCTTATGATGTTCAACCAAAGCAGTTAAGGCGTAACAAATAAATAAACTCACAATATAATTTACAATATTAGTGAAGATAGGATGAGTTAATTTTGTCGAACCACTACCTTTAAGCGTACCTTTTGATTAAGGACTCATCTAGTATTCTATATTTGCGTGTAACATTATTTAGTTCTAATTCTGCCTCTAAATCTCTGTGATATAGTTATAAGATATATCCAGTTATAATATCCAGACTTGTTAAGTAAAGCTGTATTAGTATATTTACACGTGACCTAACTTAATTTATGCATAACGATGAAACTTGGTTTAAAATCATGATTGATTTTCTCATAAATCGGTAAGCTTGGATATGTTATACATAATCAAATTAAAAAATACTTCATTCGATTTAGGCCCTAACAAGGCGCTTATGAACGTCAAAGGTGTCAAAACTATCACCGGTTCAGACAAACACACCAGTCATCGAGGAGAACCGTCAAGAAACTCGTTCGGGTTTATCTTTTTAATATAAACTAGCGGTTCCGGCGGGCATTGTCCTGCTTTGATAATAAAAAAAGTCCTAAAATTCAAACGCAGCGACCTACCTATCTACCTACAACCTACCGAGTCTAATTGTGTATCTAAACCATTCTTGAATCCGCCTGAATACTCACAATTTATTTATCAAAATCTATCCAGCTCTTTAGGAGGTGTTCAGTCACATACACACGGACAGAAGAATTACATATATTTAGAATATATTACACGTTACAATCGTTTTTAGTGGACGCACAGAGAGAGGTGTCAATTCTAGACATCACCTTTGTTCACATAGTGAACACACTCGGACACCAAAATCAGCTAGTTATAACGCTCAGACTTACAGTCTTGCAAATCGGTAATATGCATTTTGGGGTTTTGTTATAAAACCAAACAACTATAAGTGAAAAAAACTGTTACTGGTTTTACTTAACTTACTACTTTCTACTGAGCTACTTCAGTTTTTCAAAGTTTTCGCGTATATACATTAAATTATCAATTGAAAAAAAAGAATTTAACCGACCAAGAAATATCGACTCTAGAGAAATGTACCATAACGTCTTTGACCATAGCTTAGTTGATAGCGTGTTCGGGCACAGCGTTGATGGATATAGGTTTGAATCGTTGCAACTGGACGGAGCTTCCGATGAAGGAAAACGCTTCTAAGTTCGCTTGGCTAGCTACCACCCTCAAGGTGGAAGTCTGTAGCAGAGCACTTGTTGGTATGTTCCGGCAGCTGTCCTTAAGAGGCGAACCTCTAGGTTTAGCGTGTTTATTATCTTAGACCACGTCATCGTCATTAGTTGAGATTGTGGTGAAACGTTAAGACCTACGACGGTTATTGTCAAGTAACTTTGAAAAAATCCCGTCAACTGTGAGTTACCTCAGCGTGTGTTATATGCATCATTAGTATTATACGAAGATGTTATACCTTAAGCTATTTCTAAACATACAAGGTAGACAAAGTCGTGGGTTGCTGTTAGTATATAAATATATATTAGATACTAATCCTTATTCAGACAGCATTATTAACTATTCCCATGGTCTATGAGTGACGTTAAAGCGAGACGCTTCCATCTGTTTTTTTCTGTTCGATTATCAAAATCAAGTATAATATGCGGGCTTGTGTATATATTTGTCTATCCCGGTAGAGTTATACGAAGACAAATGATTGATGATGATGATGATGAAAAAAATGATTTTTAAGTTATAAATGCAGACAAAGTCGCGGCCACCGCTATGTATAAAGTAAACATAATATAAACGATGACAGTTTAGAAAAAAGCAATCATTAAACTCTATAGATTTTTTTTTAAATGATGAATAATAAGGCAAAAAATTTAGTCAAAACTGTCTTGGTCATTAACGTAATTATTCTTCTATATATAGATTTTGTTTTCGGATACAGTTTGTTTTCACTGTAATAGTTTGTTCTTTATAATTTCTGGTACCATATTATAGTATTGACGTTAAAAAAACATATTTCAGCGTGTAATATACAAAACGTAAAACTAAAATTCGCTAACCACGTGATTATATCTATGCCTACTTTCGAAACTTTACTTCTTATTAGCATATTTTAATCAGTTTTTTGTAATAAATTTTAATACTCCGATGAATATTCTATATCGATAGAGAGAAGACAGGTCATACGGATAGTGAACACTAAAATTATGCTAAATTACCTGGTTCCTGCAATTTTGTGGGAAAGTTTGCAACAAAAAACAAAACAAAAATACTTCGAATATGTAATTGAGACTGCAAAAACACATTAGTTTTTTTATGATTGGCCACAATCTCACTTATTGTTAACTAGTTTCTCCCCACAACTTGGTCCTCGTGGAATAGTTACTTTGGGCTTACACTAACACGCAGCGGAAGGACTCAAAAAGAAAAAAAAACGATTTTGAAACTTTCTTCATTGTCGCTCCGTTCATATTGGTCTTAGCATGATGATATATAGCCTTTCTCGATAAAAGAGCTATCTGATACTGAAAGAATCAGATCAATAGTTCCTGAGATTACTGGGTTCAACCAAATAAACAAACCCTCCAGCTATATAATATTAGTACAGTTTGGAAGTGACTATAGATAACATGCTAAGTCGAGTACTGGGTCTCAAATGTGGTGACTGAACCTGAACTATACCTATATAACCTACCTATAAATACCTTTTTTTTTATGTTCAACAGCTATGCGCTTGGCCACAATCTCACCTGATGGTAAGTGACGATGAGGCCGACGATGTATCGCGCTTACCTACTAGATGCCTGTTCACTCTACTTTTGAAGACTCCCAAGTTATAAGGTGACGGGAAGACAGACGCCGGGAGTGAATTCCACTCCTTAGCCGTACGTATAATGAATGTGGAAGCAAATCGCTTCGTACGAATAACGGGAATATCAACCACGTAAGGGTGGAAACCCTCACGGCGTCTAGTCGTCCTCTGATGGAATGGGGACGATGGAATTATATTATGTAATTCCTGTGCACACTCTCCTATAAGTACTGGATGACTTTCAACTTGTTGGTGGCCGCTAATGACCAATGGAAAATCCATCACTATCTTACAATTCCATTGCATTATCTTCCTCAATTAAAGGCCGAGTTCATCGTAGAATTTAAATACACACGGATAGCTCAATATCGATTTTAAATGTGAAATTATCTGTACTAATATTATAAAACTGGTGGGTTTGTTTGTTTGGTTGAACGAGCTAATCAATCTCAGGAACTATTAAGTCCGATTTGAAAAATTCTTTCAGTGTTATCTAGCTCACTTATCAAGGAAGGCTATATATATCATCACGCTAAGACCAATAGACCAGTAGTTCCTGAGGTAAGTACCTACAAGCAAACAAACTCTTTATAATATCAGTATATATAAAAAAAAAAAACAAAATTTATTTTAGTTTCTCTAAACTTTACACGAAGATGGTAGGGATCTATACGAAACTGGGTTAAAAGCACCATACAGATGACAATAAACCAGTCGTAGTGGCACTATTTTAGTTTGTTACCTTCGGAATCAACCAATATACCCGACGCCTGCCCCTAGCAATCCGGCATGATAGTGACGACTTACTAGTGATCGTATGTCTCTCTGTGGAATTGTTTTTATATTGCGCTATGCTTAGCATCAGACACAGTGCAGTCACTTTACCGTCACATAGGAATTTTCATTAATATATGGAATAAATATAGTGTTTTTATAAAAGGAGCGATCGTCGACCGACGTCAATGCTCTGTATTTACATGTTTCGTAGTACGCGTTCGACATATTCCATTTACGACTACTTATGACTATAACTATGCCCGCAACTTCGCACGTGTTTATTAAGCGGTAATTTATTTTATTTGATACTAATTTAAGTCAGCCTTTTCAAGAACCCATTGTAGGCTCATTCGAGTATTATATAAGCACGGTCGTGGGGGTTCTTGATTTGGTTTTTATGACATAGGGGTTGGGAGGGTCTGGATGGTGATTACGTCAGCAATATTTATTTATTTAACCAGATTTTTGGTAGAGCCACACTGAAGTTATTATTGGTTTCAGCATGAATGGGTCGGCTCACCCGAGGTAGTACCACACTGTCACAGAAAACCGACGTGAAGCAACAGTGCTTGCATTATTGCGTTTCGTTCGGTTAGTGAGAGCACCGGAGGCCCGCCGCCCCTCCTCTCCCCTCTCCTCTCCCGCCTACCTCTACCCTCCCTTTCCCCCAACACAGGCTGGCAACGCACTTTCGACTCCCCTAGTGTTGTTAGTGTCTATAGACTGTTGTGATCACTTAACATCACGTGACCCACATGTTCGTTTGTCTGCTATGACATAAAAAAAAGAAGAGAACCAGAACAAAATAATTATATAAATCTTTACGTAACCATGGGCATTGTCATGTCATGTGATGGCTAAGATCATTCCTTACTTTTACTGACTAGGGGGAGGGGTCAGAAATTACAATAATTCTGCTTACGTAATAATTGAACAGCTCCTCAGCCCAACGTATTGGCGATTTCAGACTCCGAGAAATTCAAACTTCTATATATTCACACGTACGTTAAAACTACAAAAATATTTTTAAGGTTTTGTCACGGTGTTTTCCTTCACCGCCAGCCGATAGTGTTACTAATTTAAATTAGTTCGAACCTGCGGACATCGAATTGACATTCCACTTCTCCAACCACGATTTAGATAGATATAAATATATCTGTGTATATTCAAAAAGTAGTTAGAACCTAGGCTCAATTCAAATTACAGTAATAAGCAGAATTTCTTTTATATTAAAAAAAAGTAGACATCTATGACAACAATATTGTGTGTGGAATAACATGTGTTGTCCGTGGTATATTTATATTAAGTTTAGATTTGTTTGTTTATCGAATATATTATACAAATAGTAACAGTTGTGGCTATTTTGGGATCAAATCCACCGTCTGTGAGGTTATTTTTTTGAGACTGGTAAATTCTGCACCGCGGAAAAGAAAAAAGAACAGATTATCCCTTCACACGGAATGTCAATCATCTAAGTCTGTCCCAGTGTAAAGACCTGTGCATTTTAACGGTAGGTAAATAAACTTATAATGCATGTCACATTGACTTTGTTGTTCTAAATTTATCCTTTAACCAAAACATATGTATCAATTCATTAATTATTTATATAAAATAAATTACATTTAAACCGAGCAATTGATATAGACGCAGATAATAAATTGTTATTCAGTGGCGTATGATTTTTTACTGTAAAAAGTTTGAACGGTTAGGGCTACGACCTTATTTATTTGCTTCTGTATTTCTTTCATTATATTTTTATAGGTTTGAAAATAATGTTAATATGTTAAAATCTAATATTAATATGGTATAAGAGTTACCAGATCATATCTATAGGGCTATAGATGTGACAGATATACGACTTAAAAATGGTAGCAAACCACCAAACCACTCCAGGTTTAGAGCGCTCGAACAAGCTGCTATCACATACCAGACTAGGCCTCCCTCGGCAGCGGCTCAAGCCTAGGTCCGTTCCCTCGGCGTGGAGCCCTTGAGTACGGTGTCCGCGCGATACAGTGACACAAAATCTTACATCACTGCGACAACATTACACATATCACCTCCACACACGTGCACGCATACACGCTTACACATGCAAGTGGAAGGGTTTTATTTTTTCCCCTTATCAAACTGAAATAGTTTAGAAAATTATCCGATACGAAATATATATAAGAGTTGTTGAGGTATGTATGCTTGGTACACATGTATGTTTCAACAACTCATATATGTATGAATAGTTAGCTTAGCTTAGTTTAGCTTAGATAGGTCGCGAATTGCATGTATCAGGCAACAGCCCAAGCCGAGGTGTGCCGTGCACCCTTGAGCTAGTTGTCAAATAAAATCGGCTGAATGCCTTAAGCGCTCGCCTTAGTAGTCCGGTGAAGCTATGAAGACCTTGCTAGGTCAATAGCGTAGTCAGTTCGAGAAAAAAAAAGCTGCTATCACGATAAAGTAACAGTACAGTCACTAGCTAATACACACGATACATATCACCTCATACATCGTACACAGTTCTTTCTTTTTGATTAGTTAGCCGTAACCAAAATGTCAGACTTAAAATACGTTTACGAGCTCGGGAGCGACATATGAAGGTATGCATATGGTCTCATAAACGCATACACGTAGAGATAGCTTAGCTTGCATGAAAAGTTTAGATGGATATGTGATATTGCATATAAAGTAACAACCAAAACCGAGGCGCGCCCGTACTCCCTTGAACTCCTTACCATACGTCCGAATGTCTTAAGCGCTCGCCCGAAAAGCACGTTGAAGTCGTAAAGGCCCATCATTCAGGTTGGAGAAAACCTATGAGGTACAATGCTGCGTCGCGAATTTTGTTGAAGTCAAATTAACTGCGTTGGCACTTAGCAGTAATTCGATAAATTCGTATTCGTAAAATATCAACACAAGCAAAACTATGAGGCACAGTTAGTTAAATTTATTTATTTACAGCTGTGGATAATGCAACAGTTAACAGTCCGATGAATAATGTAATAATAATAAGAAGAAGCATACTAGACTGAAAATCTACATGGCTCTATCACATCGATTCAACTTACACTATTGATAATATTGAAAAATTACATTATATATATATATATTTTTTTTTTTATATCATAGGAGGCAAACGAACAGGTGGGTCACCTGATGTAAGTGATCACCACCGTCCATAGACACTTGCAACACCAGGGGAGTCGCAAGTGCGTTGCCAGCCTGTGTAGGGAGGGGGGGGGAGGGGGAAGGGAAGAGGAAAGTGGAAGGGGAGGGGAGGTGGGTCTCCGGCGCTCTCACTGACCGAACGAAACGCCACAATGCAAGCACTGTTACTTCACGTCGGTTTTCTGTGAGAGGGTGGTACTACCCCGGGCGAGCCGACCCATTTATGCTGAATCCAGTAATAGTTTCAGCGTGGCTCTTCCACCTACCATATTTAACGTTAATATCACATTATTAATAACATTAAATATTGATAAACATTAGAAAAAGAAAAAATAGAACATGAACAGATGAAAAAGTGAAAATGATCTATAAAAACTAAATTTAACCAATGGACAAGGAAAATTTGTCATCTAACAAATATAATCAAGAATATTAAAAATATAAACATAATCTACTCAATGTTGTTTAAATACTCGGATATAAAATATGTCTAATTGTCCTTTTGATTTAAAAACTCGATGGTCAATTATATCTAATGAGATGTGCTTGGACACGAGTTCATTAGACAAACGAGTCGTACGTGCAATTGGATTGAAGTAAGAAGTGTTATTCCTATAAATTATACAAGCCAAGAATCGTTTTACAGTTTTTTTTTACATTTATGTTAGTCGACTGACACTGCAGTGATTTTAACAAGGTCAAGTGCGAAACCGTCATTTCGATGTATTCCCTTTTTCTTTATAAATTTTTATATGAATAATGCAGCGTGGGTGGGTAACCCTAGTCATATTATCAGTGAATAAATAATACATACATTGTTCAATCACTTTGTAGTTGGGGCGTTTTTTAAATTTATGTCAGACTAAACCATTAGTAGTGAAAACGCAGGCACAGTGTCTCATTCCTAGGTGTCTCGTTTTATGAAAAAAGGTGTTCAATTTCGAAAAAAAATTGTGGTCGTTGTTAAGGCAGTCTATGAATGTATCATTTCAAAATCCTTGGTAGTGTTTTCTTATTGTAGTCTGACAAAGCACGACTGTACCTTATAGTAATTACAGTGCTGCCAAAATAACGTTGTCCACCAAAAAATCTTAACCCATCTTCAATCGTCGCTGTCATGCCAGCCTGCAAGCCGGATATATACTAGTTCATCCCAAAACGTAATAAACATCAGCTAGTAATAGACCCATTGCAGGCATCTTCTCGAAGAAGGTTATGGGCATAATCACCACGCCAGCTCACGACGTATTGCCTGTATTTGATGATAACTATAGACACAGTCGCATACAGATAATCTAGACTTGCTTTGACTGAATTCGAAATTGTTAGAGCTATATATATAAACACAATGCTATAAATAAAGTAGGTCACCAATAATGATCGTTTGTAGCATACTCTGCTAATATTATAGAACTGGGTCTCTAATAATGTACTGTCATTAATGTCACTACTGTCAATGTCAATTTTTGTATTTGTTCTTCCGTATTTTACTGCGTCATTGGATTGTACTCACTAAATGTTCTTTGAATTATATCTCGTTAAATCAGATTGAGTTTACTTTTTAAACCTATAAATCTATCAGAAATAACATTAATTAGTATAATGAATATTAGGACGTTACTTTACACTTCCATCTGGAATTGATTGGCCGCTACCACGTCTCAACCTGATGTTAAATGATGACAGGGTCAACTGATGGTAAACTAGCTCTCAAGTGCGTGTGACGGAACACACCAACAGGTGCTTGGCGTCGGATATTCAACTTGAGGGTGGTAGCCAGCCAGACGAGCTTAGATATGGCCATCATATTATGGTTTCATCACGATATTTTCCGTCACCGAAAGTTGATCATTCGTAAGTATTCGCCACTGAGCTGTCATTGGTTCTTCATACTAGACCGTTCTACGATTTGGATTTATAGAATAAATAGTATAGATGATTTTAATGGCACATGTAGAATTTAATATTTTTGCCATACCTGTGTACACTTTGCTTTTGCGAAATATGTAGTAAGGCGTTCGTATAGATATCATATAATGACAAAGATCTACGTTCATTAGATGAATTCAAATACTTTTGTGTCTTAAAATAAACTATATAAGATCTATTTTACATTCGTTTGATCTTGGAGTATTTGTTTAGTATTAAACGGTGATGACATTTTGTGAAAAAAATATTTATTTAATAATCTATATATAAAATTCGGGTGTGAGTCTGTTTGTAATTCCAAATTATTTTATTAATTGCATAAAAAATTATTTCTTAAAACAAAATTATTATTATTTTTTTGCGTTTGTTAATCAGTTTCGTTGTAAACATACATATAACTAACTTTTGCTCAAGGCTTTGCTCGCTTTAATATAGACTAGATGTGTATTTCAAGGGCAGTAATTTTTTTTTATGGAAGATTCTTAACAAAGCGCGAAATCTTATGATGATTAGTTAAGGTGTTACAACGCAACAAACAAACAAAATTCAATTTTTTTAAGTATGATACAAAATCTCTATCACAAAATTCGGTAGTGTCTCTTCTTTTCCTTTCTCTTGGTTTGGTTTTTTAATATTCAATTTAATGTTAAACGTATAAATTCATTTATTTATTTCTATGAAATCGAACCCATAATCGTATTCCTTCGAACGCCTTATCACGGAGCAATCATCGCTTCAATTAATTCAAATAAATTAACTAGGACAATTGACGAGTTATCAACAATTTGATAACATGTTGCCATCGCGCGTAATAAATGTGGTTTGAACTAGATTGAAACTAGTATAAGACACTAGGTTTCAACTCCGCATGATTACATATTTAGATTTACGTTCTTTTTCACCGCTTTTTTTTTTCCGAACTGACTGACGGGCCTTCACAGCTTCACCGGACTAATGCAAGGCACTTCGCCGCTTAGCAACACTCTCAAGGGTGCCAGAGGCCGACCCTCGGTTTGGGCTGTTGCCTTGGATGCAACTTTGCGAGTCTGTCTAAGCTGAACTAAGCTAGCTATTCATACATATAAGAATTCCTACGACACATATGCGTACCGGCAATCCGCTTTGCTATTTTCAGTTCACCAAAGTTCATAAATGCGTTCGTACTTAAGACAACACACGAATAACTTTATTCTTATTGCATGTATTATTAAATCCTTGATTCTTGTAATATATTCATTGACGTCATATTTATTTATTCGTAGCAGCAACAACATTTACACTAGGACAATCCAATACATACATTTAGAAACAGTTACTCTATGCAAGTGCAATCTTAACCCGGGGTCATGTGTTTGGGTCTGTGAGGCCCGTCGCGTTTTATTTCGCTTCTAGTTCGTTTACTATGCGTACGACGTTGCCGTTCTTCTCAATAGTTGGATCTGTTGAGTTGTCCTATGCGTTACAGGTAACAGGTTAGTCGTGCGACAGCCGCAGTGGGAGTTACAAGTGCACTACATATAAATAAATAAATAAATAGTAAATAAAGTATGTCAACGAAGGAACGCGTTTTTCATTCATTTTGTTATTTTAGTTACTAATATTTCGCGCTCTCTCTATCTTGTTATACTTGTAGAGAGGCGATAAATACAGCAAGGCACATATTGGTGGGATACAAGGTGCTCCTTAATGGGGGTCATTACTCACATCGCCATGAGAGAGTACTTCAAATTATATGTGAAGCCATAAATCTTTCAGTAGGTAGAGCCCAAAAAGGATTGACACAAACAAAATATAAATTAACTTTATAAAAGAAGGCTCAACTATAAATTCTATGAACATGCCTTACTCAATCCTGCGTGCAGCACCCGATTGGACCATTTTAATGGACACGTATGAAAATCACTATAGAATCCCAGAGGATGTATGCGTTTCGTCATCCAGACCGGACATATTTCTTTTCTCTAGATATACAAAGCGCGTGGTACTTGTGGAGCTTACTGTTCCGTGGAGAACTAAACTAATCTATATACCGTAGAAGTGGGAGCGAGAGGTATACCAGCAAAATCTCTCTATAAACTGCTGAAAGACCTTGATCTGTTCATATCTGCAGCAAGTTCTATAGTAGAACGAGCATCTAAACTGCATTAGCAGGTTCATATCAGATTTGGATTGGTAGGGACTAGGGAGAGAAACACGAGCAGTTAAGATGAGTGTCGATGTATGTCGATAAGGGGACCCTTAAACCTACACCAGTGCCACAAGTCTCGGGAACTACTCAGAGTAGTTTCTCCCGCTGTCACGCGATGGACCCGCACGGTGAATCCATAGAATGCTGAGAAATACGTCTCACTAATTTCAGATCTAACTTTTTCAGGTACATATGGCACAAATGAAATGAGACCATTTTTGTTACGGACGTGGTAGCGGTCAATCAGTTTCAGGCGAAAGTGCAAAGTAACGCCTCTAATTAATAATATTTAATGATGGATGGATTTACTCAATCAAATGCTAATTGTAGGTATTTACTACGTACTGTATGGTAGAGCAAATAACTTAATTAGAAGGTTAAAAGGAAAAAAACTAATTTAACATGTACAATTCAAATGTTCTTTTTGTCCTAAATTACTTAAATATATGTCTTTATATTGGCTTAGACTATTTGTGAAGGTGTCTAGAACTGAGAATAAAGATCGAAATTTGTACGGAACTAATTCGTAGCGACAATATTATGACGTGTAACTCTAGGCAGCTTCACAGGAACAGTTATATCAACTCTATTTAGTAATTCAGGTGCATCCAAGATTTCAATCAATATTTTGCACAGAAAAGTGAGATAAAATAACCATCTGCGATTTTTTAAAGCGTTTAAATTTAAAATAAAAAAATACTTTATTTAATTTAGGCCTTATAAGAAGGTACTTATGAACGTCAAAGTCATTCGTTTTTAATGAATGCATAGAGATGAGTTAATTCCAGACATCATAATCGTTCATATATTGATCCACTCTATAATAGCCTTTTGACATCAAAACCCGCTTGACATGGCGCTTTAACTCACAATCAGGCAAATCGGTAATACGGTTTGGGACTTTGTTGTAAAGCCTAATACTATTCCCCAATTAATATATTGAAGTAGAAATTTATAATGTTATTTTTATTGCACCTCTTCTATTTTCTTTACATCAATTTCGCAATGAAGCTGTAACACTTCAGCATGCTGTTTAGCGCAATTCTATATTAAACGCATAAATTAAATCTGCTAAGACTGAATGTGTTAATGGTCAAAATAGCGTCGCAAATAACCAATATTTTTTTAGTAATATGTATAAAACTTCTGGAAAAAATTCTCTACGTGATAATGAAACCGTATCAAAATCTGCTAAGTAGTTTAAAATAACTAAGGGAACAAACACATGGATAGGAATTTTATTTTATTCTAGCTGTGCCCGCGACTCCTTCCGCGTGGAACCTAATGTAAAAAAACAGTGACTAATAATATCATCTGAATGTATTAAGTTCATTTACTTACCTACTATTTTTCGTACTTAAGTCGCGTCGTCATTAAAATTACAATAACTTTTGATAGAGTGGATCGATTTTAATGAAACAAAGACTAAATGTTACTCGAGGATGCTATATGATTTTCTTGGTAAGGTTTTACTGTGAAGGCAGTACTTTAGCAGTGATGCGTGCCATACAAACAGATAGACATTTCTAAAAATGATTGGAATGTATTTTCACAAAATCTAAAAAGTACAACCCATTAGATTTACATTCTTATTATATGTGTATATACTGATATCTATGAATTAGTCTGCATCACTTGTTATACTATATATATGACAATATATTATATGCAAAAAAAAACCAAAAGTAAAAAAAAAACCATACTTTGCTTACAAAGTTTTTTTGCAAACTATTTTATCACTTTACTTCCCCTCTCTTAGGTGCCGTTCAAGTATTACGTAAGCAGAATTTTTGTAATTTCTGACCGCCCCGTCCCCCTGGTCAGCAAAAGTAAGCAATACTCTTACCTCCCTCCATGCTTACGTAAACATTTATCTAAATCTGTTCCGATTTCGTAAAGAAATATTGCTGACGTAATCACTACCCGGATTCCCCATCCTCATATGCCATCAAAAATAAGCAAACCGAGGACCCCCCACCACCCATCAGTGCTTACGTAATACTTGAATGACCCCTTACGCATTGGCACCATATCGTTTGCCCCATTTCTCCACGACATGAAAACATACATCGCCTAAGGCTTGTAAAAGTCATAGTTTCTTAAAAGTTTAATAACTTTATATTAAAATAAAGTATAGTGATAATTATTTTTTACTTCAGAGCCAAATTTAAAACAAGTAAAATTTAAAAAAAAAAAAATTGAAATCTATCCAATAGTTTTCACGTGATGCGTACACAACGGCAGAACTGTATCATTTCATTTGTATGTATATATATTTTTGTTTTTTTATTGTAGCACGGCAAAATGACTGCACTATGCCTGATGGTAAGCACAGTAGAAAAACAATGGCGACCACCGAGTGACACACTATCCATCGCTGGTCGCCACAGTCATGCCGGCCTGCGAAAAGCTGGATATACAAAGGCTGATCCCGAATCATTATGACGGGCTTTTTTGCCGTATACATGGTGGTTGCGACCCACTCAGGCTGTAAAACTCTACCACTCCGCGTTCGCCATTGCCTCGTTAGTTATTCAGCAGGGTGCACCACGTGCAGGTGAGGTTGGCTTGGGTGTCCCAAGTCTTATGATGTTATTCGACACCCCGTGACACCCCAATATATACATATATGAATCATAGTTCATCTCTGTTACGTAAGATACGTTGAATAAATTTATTCAAACTTCCCCATACATCCTTCTGTACAGAGAAACGAAAAAATAATTTAGCATCCGAGAAGAATTTTTACTAATTCAGTGGATTTTCCCTTAATTATTATATTTTATTTTATAGGTTCTAGAATTAGATCTCATCTGATGTTAAATTACTATGTGGTCTAAGATGCTAAGCACGCTAAATCTAGATGGGACTAGCATGCCAAACCTAATGGCGCTGGCTCTCAAGTGCGTGTGCCGGAACACACCAACACGTGTTTGGCGATAGATTTTAAACTTGAAAGTAGTGGTAGTAGTAGACTTAGAAGAAGCCCTTCCACCATGCTATGGTTTTATCACGATATTTATCTTCAGCGATAGCTCCCGCTCAGTTGCAAAGATTCGAACCTGCGTCCATCGACTCGGTAGCCGATACGCTATCAACTAAGCCAGTGGTCGGCAAACTCACCAAAGAGCCAAATATAAACAATGCAAAATTGGAAGTTATTCAAAGAATCTTTTTTTTACATAAGCTTTGCTTTTGTAGATATGTATATATTTTTATTAATTTTGCCAACCAATCTTCTAATAGATCATTACTGCCGTGGCCTAGTAGGTAATGATATTATAAGTTTCTTGCGATCATTTCAATGAACTAACAAGATGGCTGTCTTGTTAGAACTTTCTCGGGAGGTTTTGTTGCAAGCCAGAATCCATGCTTTGTTCCGTGGTATAATTTCCCATCCAGTTCCCTTGTTCACATTAACAAAACTATATTACGTAAAACACCACCAATATTACAAAATATAGAGTGAAATAATATAAGATTATGAATAAAAAATAAAATCCACTACATGAAATTCCAAGATCCCGCCAAAAACTTTCTGTATATATTTTTATCGAAATAATTAGGATTATAAGTACACTTTCGAGCTCGCCTTTGCTCGATATGTCTTTTTGGTAAGTACCTAGCCGTGCTGTTGTTGTTTTCTAATGTGCCTCTTTTGTATAGGCTTGCGTTTCATAAATGGTTATTCGTATCTTACAAGACAAGGTAATAGATAATATACCGTGTATGCACTAGACACTTTGTGGAAGAGACACAACTAAGGAATGAAAGAGCCGTTACTAAGCCGAACTAAGCCGTCATTGCTTCATTTATTGAATTTAAGAAATAATTATTTTTCACTATATTTTCAGACACGATAAATCTATATGCGATCGCTATAACACATTAAAAACCAAACACTTTAAAATATCAATTTTAGATAAAATAAAGAAAAAAAATAAAGTACCTACTGTGATTGGTCGAATACAATCATGTTTTAAATTTGTGACTAAATAAAATTGACTTTTTGACTAAATTGTGACTAATTAATTAACTATATTAAAATGTATTGGATTGGTTAAATATTTGGCTTTTATAGCTCGATTCGTAGATTTCACTACGCTATACGCTAGCTATTACACGCTCAAATTATTATAAATCGCATTTATTGAATAGTAGCTGTGCCCGCGACTGCGTCCGCGTGGAACCTTATGTAAAAAACAGTGATTAATAAAGTCATCTGAATGTACTGAGTCAATTTACTTATATAATTTTCTCTCGTACTTACGCCTCGTCGTCATTAAAATTACAATAACTTTTGATAGAGTTGACCGATTTTAATGAAATAAAGACTAAGTTATTCTCGAATAAATGCTTTATGTTTATCTTTGTGTGGTTTTATTATGAATCACGTACTTTAGCAGTGACGCGTATTCATACAAACAGACAGACAGACATTTCTAAAAATGATTCAAATGTATTCTATTACTTATTCCTAGATACCTGCAACAATTATTTTCACGAAAATCGAAAAAGTACAGACACGTTAGATTTACATTCTTATTATATGTATAGACAGTGCCTTCCTTAGGTCATTATAATGATTGCAATATATATCGCGCGTGAAAAATAATTATCACTTTGCATTTGTGTACTGTAAAAAAAAAATGGTTGTCTGTAAAGTCGGTTTACGGACGATAATTTTACGAGATAACGTCATAAAAAAACATTGATTAAAAATACATTTATGAATTGAATTGAATTATTCTATATATAGATAGATGCGTCACAAGCCGAACGCTTGGCCGATCACACCTCTCTATCGCTTGTTTCGCGCTCTCGCTTGCACGCTCGGCACAGGCGGAACGTGACAATGAGTCATGCTTTTTCGAGCGTGTAGCCGGCATTCAATGATTTATAGGACGTTACCACGTCATAATCGCAATAATTTTAATTTTAGTTTCGTTTCGGATCTAGTTGCTGGGACGCTTTTAAGGCGGTGTGACAGCGACGACTAACTTTGTTACATTGCACTGTACAAATAAAAAAAATATATACAAAAAGATCGATTGTGAGTTCATACACGGTAGAAGTCAAACTTAGTATTCTGATTAATTGTTAAGAGAATGAGATGAATACACTATGGATGTGGTAAACATTAGTTTTCGGCATTATATTGTAATATTTTAATATATATTAACATTGTTAATAATACACAACATAGAATAATTTTTAAAAGTGCGCAATAGTCACTACGATCAAACAGAAAATAATGTGTACATATTTCAACGTTTGTATCTCTCTCTCTGTCTGTACATATTTCGAGAACATTAAGAATATAGTATCTCATTCTCTCACAGCTTAATACCTATATATACATTTATAGCTATCTCTGTTTCGTTCTATTTCGTCGTTATAAAATCCAATTAACACCGACCCAATAGAAATTTTACATCAAAAATATATGTGTATGAGATAACAAAATTGTGTGGCAGAAGGTTAATGAACTTGCATCGTTGAAGGTTTTTTTTTTCAAAATGATGTCAAGCATCGTAAGACAATTCGAACCATACACGCGTCGGCATAAACCTATTTCTCGTAATGCGACATCATTATAAATCGATACGGTCGCATCACTACCGACACTAACGATGATTAAGTTTAGTGTTAAGCCAGAGTCGACTGATAAGTTCCTCCATAGTTGCGGCACTAGACCGCATTCATTACTGCGCAGTCGCGAATAATACACGTGCCAGATTTTTCGGCCGAGTTTATCGATAACGCGGCGTTTTAATTTTTGAAAGCGCGCGTCACTATTCCCCGCGTCGGAACGGGACCGTTTACGTGTTCGAAATTCGAAGTGTGGTTTTTAGTTTTTTTTTTTCTTTTTACTTCGTTCTCGATGTACTCTGACTCATTTGAGCACGTGGCTGTGTGACGTATTGTCGGAGCGTATAGAAAAAAAATGTTGTATGCTTCTTATTCGATACAATATTTTTTATATTTCTCTATAAAGTAAACGTTGTACTTTACTATTGTGTTAAGTTTTTTTTTATAAGTGTCATCAAACGAAGTCTTTAAGGTGAGTGTTTGCACACATTTTTCTCGTAACAAGATTTGTAACGGTGCTCGTGTGTGCATGTTTGCGTGCGAGAGTTAACAATTATGAAAGAATGTGCATTACTTATACGTACATACATGTATATATTCCTATATAATATTCACATCTCTTTTTCAGAGTATAATCTAATTATAAATAATATTTCTCATATAAACAGATGGAATGTACACCGTTTTATGTGAACTGTTGATTTGTATATATTATATAATAAATGTGCCCGCGACTCCGTCCGCGTGGATACTAATGTAAAAAACAGTGACTAATAAAATCATCTGAATGTATTAAGTCCATTTACTTATCTACTTTTCTCTCGTACTTAAGTCGCGTCGTCATTAAAATTACAATAACTTTTGATAGAGTGAACCGATTTTAATGAAACCAAGACTAAATGTTACTCGAGGATATGCTTTATGATTTTGTTGGTGAGGTTCTATCGTGAACGCAGTATTTTCGCAGTGATACGTGTTCAAACAAACAGATAGACAGACAGACATTTCTAAAAATGATTGAAATATATTTTACTACTTATTCCTAGATACCTGCAATATTTTTTTTACAATGATCTAAAAAGTACAAACACGTTAAATTCACATTCTTATTATATACCTATGAAATTGCCGTTTTGTATGAAAAAATTTAAACGATTTTTTTTCATGTATTTTTTATTTGTATTAATCGAAGTAATCACCCATGCAATCAATGCATCTTTGCCAACGCAGTGGCAGTTTATTGATGCCCTTCTTAAAGAAATCAGCTGGACGGGAAGCAACAAATTCTTCAAAGGCATTTTGTACTGCCTCTCGGGTATTGAATTTTTTTCCCGCCAAAGAGTTATCCAAATTCTGGAAAAAGTAGTAGTCTGTAGGCGCAAGGTCTGGTGAGTAGGGCGGATGACGGAGAACTTCCAACCCCAGTTCTTGCAACTTGGAAACCGTCTCCTGTGCAGTATGAGATCGCGCGTTGTCGTGCAGGAGCAGCGGAGACGAGCGATTGACCAATGCTGGTTGGAGATGTGCCATCTTCTCCATCATTGTGTTCCGTTCTTCACAGTACACATCTGCAGTAATGCTCACCCCGTTTGGTAAGAAGCTGTGATGAATCACACCGGTGCTAGACCACCAAACAGTGACCATCACTTTTCTAGGGGTAAGTTTTCGTTTAGCGCATTGTTTAGGTGCTGAACCAGGATCTAATCAACTTGCTGAGCGCTTGCGGTTATCAAACAGAATCCATTTTTCATCGCAGGTAACAATGCGGTTGAAAATTCCTTCATTTGTGTGTCTGTTGAGCAGTGCAGGGCACGTCTCGATGCGTACTTCGCGCTGGCGATCATTGAGTTCGTGGGGCACCCATTTGTCAAGCTTTTTTACCTTGCCAATTTGACGCAAATGGACCAATATTGTTTTGAGGCTAACGTCGAAAGCTGCTACTAATTCAGCCGTAGATTGTGTATCATCAGCCTCCACAATCGCCTTTAATTCGTCATTGTCGACCAAAGCCTTCGGACGACCGCGAGGTTCATTTTTCAGGTCGAAATTCCAAGAACGGAAGCGAGCAAACCAATAACAGGTGGTGCGTTGGTTTGTAGTGTTAGCTCCGTAAACGTCGTTGATGTTGCGTGCCGCTTGTGCCGCGTTGCTGCCACGACGGTACTCATATTCCATAATTACTCGAATTTTTAACGTATCCATGATGACAAAAAAGATTGAAATGCGATGAAAATGTAACACTAATCAATAAACAAATGACTACTTTTGGAAAAAGAATTCCATATTTTTAAAATAAAATTAATTTGAAATTATAATTCTTAGCCAAACAAAAATTATTTTGATTTGAAATGGCCAGTACTGCAGAACGGCAATTTCATAGGTAAAGACCTATTATTATATGTATAGAAGATGAATTGCAATGCATTTACATACTCTGAAACGTGTATCCCTACAATTCATTTATCTCCATGGTGTAGTCTATATTTATAATTCTTTTATTTACACCCAGACGCTGAACTTACCTTTATACTTTTTTTAATTATTGTCAGATAAGTCAAATATGCTTAAATAAAATTAGTCTGTTACGTAAGTAACGACACGCTATTGCATTATGCGGTAAGATACCTCACTGACATATAGTTCGTGTTTCTCAGTAATGCTAGATTCTTGTGCGGCGGATACTCTGCGCTCTCGACCCCTTGTACACCGCGCCGCGCCACACGGCTCGCCCGTATTGCTACTCCGTTCTTTCTTAATGTAGTTTCTGTCCTACACCTACGTTATTGCTCTGCTTCGGAAGGTTGTAGCGTGAAATAGCATCCTAACTAATATTATTAATTTGAATGTCAGTTTGTTTGTGAAAACTTCTTTGTGCGCGTTGAGCGGTATATTTGACAGGAAACTTATGATTTCGTATCATGACATTCTAGTAAGCATGATAGACCGTAATGCGCTTGTGTGGCTTGTGGCAGACTAGCGGCGCGTAGTATAGCGGCCTGTGTATATTTGATATTTATATTTTCCAGCCCATCATATGTTTGACTGGTTAATAGACTTTATAAAAATGTATATAAAATATTGCTCCGAGTGCCAATAGATGTGAAATCCAGACTAATGTTAATAAATGATAAAATATAAGTATCGTAATTCGCACTAAAATTAATATAAAAATTCAAAAGAAAACACAGTTGTTGCATCGTTTTGAGTTTTCACTTCCATCGGCAGTCCTTAGTGACTGCCTTTACTTTTTTTTTCGAATTTACTTAACGCAAGCGAAACTGCGATCAGATGCTAGTTGTAGAGCTAGAGTACACTTTTCCTCGATAAAAAAATTATAAAAAATACAATCGGTTTTTTATTTATCTGGTACTTTCCAAGATTAGTCAGAGCAAACTAACAACCTCTTGAACTTAAGAACATTGATAAAGATATTATATAAGTCAATAATATATTAAGTAATTATTTTTAAAGGTATTGATTAAATAATGAGCATAATATTCTAGAAATTGTCTATAAGAGTCATTATCATTGAAGATAAATAAGAAAACTTACATTCAAGTAATTAAAATTAATGTCCACGCGAATACGCGTACGTCCGCTCTCCGCGGAAGTTCAACGCAGAATAGCCACAGTTCACAAGGGCTCTTGCGCGATTATTTCAATTCTACCCCATTGTTTAAAATTTTACTAATTTATATTCCCATATATTTAAGCCATGTATACAATAATTCGTTTCTACGCTCATTCTTAATATTTGTTTAAATGGATGTATTATTTTTTTTTATATTTAGATGCATTGTGTATTTCGTCAAGGTTGTTCATGCGCAGCGGTTAGGTCGTTACCCTGCACTCAAACGATCCAAGGTTGAGTTAACATTCATGGCTGCCGTTACGTTTAATTAAAAATATTTAAATATTATGCGTTGAGAATATTTTTTTTCACTATGCATAATTTGAACTACTAAAAACGTGTTAAGGTTACTGTACTATCAATTGTAGTACGCGAATATGCTAAGAGCATTTTTAGTGAGTGCGAGAAAGAGACGATAATTGTTGAACTTATATGAATACCATTAGGAGTGGCTGATGAAGAATAGAGATGGGGATACTAGCAACGTTATGTAGGTCCTCTGAAGTGTCGAATATTTTTTAAAGTGAAAATTTGAGCGGTATTTTGTGGCAGGAGGTAAATTTATAATTTCGCATCATAACATACTAGTAAGCATAACCAACCGTATTCCGCTTGTGCGGGTTGCGTCAAACTAGCGACGCGTAGTATAAGAGCTTGTGTACATATAATATTTATATTTTGTATTGAGATTCTAGAGCCCATCATACGTTTGATTACTTAATAAACTGTATAAAAATGTATATAATTATTGCTCCTAGTACCAATAGATGTGAAAGCTATACTAATGTTAATAATTTCAATATACAAAATATGAAATTTAAATAATTCCGACTATAATTAATTTAAAAATGAAAATTAAAAGAGAACACAGCTATTCCATCGTTTTGTGTTTTCACAGTCCAAATGACTGCCTTCGACATTTTTTTCGTTAAATAACTTTTCACGAGCTTTAATGTTATCAATAAAAAATGTTTTTTTTTTATATGTATCTTCGAAGTTCAAGGTCCAGTGTTACTAAACTGGGACCTCCTTTAAAATTATCTAATAAAATAAAGAAAAACAAATTAGTTTATAAATGAAGAAGTTCTGAGGTAAAAAATATTTAAACATAACACAATCGAATTGACGATTTTTTTTAGAAGGCGATTAAAAAATTAACCATTTTTTATATTTGGAAGAGTTATATCATTAGAAGTGTAGTAGAAACGCAGCCAAATGGCCCCCCGACCCATCTTCCCTAGTCCGGTTACGGTGGGAGGAGGCGGACAAACTGCCGCCTCCTCCTGCCTGTCCTCCGTTGGCGGAGATGGTCACTTTGAGGGTCCTCCTCACGGACCCTCTCCGCTGCCTCCTTCTGTGACAGGACTCCTTGGCAGAAAGAGCCCATAGCATTCCACACATCCTCGCTGCCGAGCATGGCCGCAACCACGCTCGGCAGCGAGAGAACCTCTCCTACCGCCGCAGCCAGAGTGTGCTTCGCGGTGTCTGGGTCAACGCCGCACTGATGGCATACGGCGATCGGCTCCCTACGTGCTATCCGGTGCAGGTACTAACCGAAGCACCCGTGCCCGGTCAGCACCTGCACCAGACGGAACGTCAGGGAGACCCACTTCCTCTGATACTATTTCGGCAGGACCAGGCGGACGGTGTCGATCGTGTATCGACCTTAACGCGCGTCCTCCAGGTCCTGCCTACAACTAACTGAGAGCTTTTTTTTTCGCGGTGAATCCTCTTGGAGATCTGCACCTAGCCGGGCAGCATAGGTGAGAATGCCAGATTTTTCTACTGACTAAACCCCCTTGGTGTTCTTCTTGCACCATTTGCAGGTGGGCAGGAACAGCCTCTGCAGTACTTCTACCCGACCCGGCAGGTGTTGACCCCTCATCAGGGCCCCGACTTGTAGTCTGGAAAGGGAAGAACTTGACCCTCTCTGACGAACTGATGGGAGGCGCACTGGACAACAACAACAACTAACTGAGCTAACCTAAGCTATGCTATATATTTATAGCTAAGCTACATATTCATTTTCCAGTAAGTGCCCAGCACTTGTCTATTACAATTGGCCTCAGAACTGCAGTTCTTGAGGTCACTTATGAAACATATGTAACAACAACCAATCATGTGGCTTGAATGTTTGCTATTTCATAATAAACAACTTGCTTATTTACTTATTTATAAAATCCAATGCCTGTAAGGTATTTAAAATGAAATCATATGAATAAAATGAATAGAAGTCGTATTTAATATTCATAATAAGTGACTCAACGTTTCAGATATGTTTTCATATGCTTTTGTACGAAACACCTCATGTTAAATAAACACAGCTGTTTTCACATATATTCAAATGTAAATTAGATAGAGTTCTCCGATTGTAACTTTATGTTTTTTTAAAACACTTTTTTATATGTATACTAGTGAGCCCGGTGGACGTCAGCACACCCTGATAATTAAAAAGCATTGACAAATTAATACCTAAACCTTCCTTATTAATCACTTTATCTACTGGTGAAAACGGTATGAAAATCCGTTCAGTAGTTTTTGACTTTATCGCGAACAGACAGACAGACATACGTGTCGGAGGACTTTGTTTTATAATATATCATATTAGGATGTGCCAAAAAAATCATTCCTATTTTACTTTAGATTCTCCCATTTAAATGACATAGATAAAAATTTCCCAACGTTACCAAAAATAAAATTGCCACTGTTTATTTGAAAGAAATCATTTATTCGTATATGTTTAAAACTATAAAAAATATTTGTTGTATATTTAATTTGCATAGTGATAAAATATTTATGTTCCTAGTACTTGATCAATTACTTAAAATTTCATTATAAATATATATCTATACTAATATTATAAAGAGGTAAAGTTTGTGACGTTGTGACGTTGTGGCGTTGTAAGGGGTAATCTCAGGAACTACTGATCCAATTTGAATAATTCTTTCAATGTTACATAGCTTATTCATCGAGAATGGTTATAGGCTATATATCATCACGCTAAGGCCGGTAGGAGCGGAGCACAGATGAAAAATGTTTCAAAATCGAGATGGTTTTTTTTTGAGAGCTTCTGCTGTGTGTCGGTATTAGCCCAGAGAACTATTACTACGCGGACGAAGTCGCGGGCAGGGGCTATAATCTATATACTAATATTATAAAGAGGTAAAGTTTGTGAGTTTGTGACGTTGTAGGGGGTAATCTCAGGAACCACTAAACCAATTTCTTTTACCAATATAAAGCCACGTTATTTGTGAGTGTCATAGGCTATATATCATCACGCTAAGGGCAATATGAGCGGAGCTACAATGAAAAATGTTTTAAAATCGGGGCTTTTTTTCCTTTTGAGAGCTTCCGCTGCGTCTTAGCCCAAAATAACTATTCCACACATGCGAAGTCGCGGACAGAAGCTATTAACTAATTATATTACCTATAATATATACTAATATTATAAAGAGGTAAAGTTTGTGAGGTTGTAGGGGATCTGGGGAGTCGGAGAAAAATGGTCGAACGAAAACGTTTCTTACGAACGCTGCCTTTATTATGAGATATATATTATTGACTTCTAGAGAAAAGTTGTAGCTTGATAATGCCTATTACCACCCAACGAAGTGGGCACGGGTCGGGTAGTATATATATAATTAACTAGCTGTTCCCGCGACTTCATCCGCGGGAATAGTTACTTTGGGCTGACGCTAACACGCAGCGAAAGCTCTCCAAAGGAAAAAAAACCCCGATTTTGACACATTCTTCATTGATGCTCCGGTCCTATCGGTCTTAACGTAATGATATACCTATTGGTTCAATAAATGAGCTATCTAACACTGAATGAATTTTTCAAATCGGACCAGCTGTTCCTGATATTAGCGCGTTCAAGCAAACAAACAAACAAATAAACAAATCCTTCAGCTTTATAATATTAGTATAGACTAGCGGGCTCGGCGGACGTTGTCGCGCCCTGAAAATAAAAAAACCTTGACAAGTTATACATATACATAAACCTTCCTCATGAAACATTTTATCTACTGGTGAAAACCGCATGAAAATGCATTGATTACTTTTTGAGTTTATCGCGAACAGACAGACACGCAGCAGAGGACTTTGCTTTATAATATGTAATGATCCTTTGGACAGAATTTTTATTTTGATATATCCTACGATATTTTGGGATGAGAGTGAAAAAAAAGAGCGATTTTTTTGCACACTCTATTATATATTTACAGTACCTAGTCAAAAGCTGATGCCATTTAGTAGCAAATTTTTTTTCTATTGATTTATCGATTCTTCTAGTGTCCTATCTGATTGCGAAAGTTCTTAATTAAAAACAGTTAGCTATGTTCATGGTAATCGGTCTAAAGTTTATCAATCTCCTATCAGAACATCCATTGTGTTGTCATCGCCATCATCAGCCTGTAAGAAAACTACTGCAGGCCTACCTGTTCCCGAAGGAAGGTATGCGCATAATCTCCACACCAGCGCACGATGTACTAACGATTTCAAACTTCAAAGATATCAGCAGTTTTATATTTTCCCACACACGGTGGTACTACAAGAACATCTCTCAGGCTCAGGTTTACTCACGATGTGTTCCTCCACCATCACCCAATAGTGTTACCAATTTTAAATTAGTAAATGTACGCAAATTTCGCAAAATTCGGTTATACATGACACCGTGGTTCGAACCTGGGGACATCTAAATATAAAATATATTGTTGAGGCAATAAACAACGCAGGAAAAGTCGCGGGCACATCTAGTTATATATAATTGTGTCGTTTTATCACACGTAATCCACTTCATATATAGAAATATGTATCACATATTGATAAATGTATATTATGTTAGATTTATATAACAGAGCCTTATCTTGAGGCCACTTCATTTTATTATCTTTTTTTTGACATATCGTCACAGTCCGATAATACCTTATAACTGATACTATTTCAAGTATTTATTGTTCGTGGCATAAGGAAGTATTAATCCGTAATTGGGAATGGAAAGTGCGTTATAAAATTGAATTATAACTAACTTATGCCGGCAGTTTTATTTGTAGACTTATGTTAACACGAGCAAGTATCAAGAGGTCCTAGATAACTCAACAATAGGGTTTTAGTATAATTGTGGCATATATGTCGTTTATGCCTCGAAATATAATCGGATAACAATTCTCCAAATAACATACAACAGTTTAGGCTATTAAATATTGTGTGCGGCGTCCGCGTGGGACCTGATGTACAAAACAGTGACTAATAAAGTCATCTTAATATATTAAATCTAATTACCATCTACTTTTCTCTGGTACTTAAGTCGCGTTGTCATTAAAATTACAACTGATAGTAAAAGAGCTACAATTTGTAAACACTGGATAATGATATCCAACGACGTGAAATTTTTATAACGCGTAAGTACGTCCTGGGCACACATTTGGGTTGATGCTCCTGTCTACCAGCTTTCTCCTTTTGATTCCGTGTAAAAGAGAGCTATTCGAATTGTCGGTTATCATGAATTAACTTGCAGTCTAAAGTCATTAGAATTTTCCAAAGACATTGGGTCTCTATGTGTGCTCTACCGCATTTTGTAGGTGGTAGAGCAACGCTGAAGCTATTAGTGGTTTCAGTATGAATGAGTCGGCTCGCCCGGGGTAGTACCACCCTCTCATAGAAAACCGACGTGAAGTAACAGTGCTTGCATTGTTGCGTTTCGTTCGGTCAGTGAGAGCGCCGGAGGCCCACCTCTCCTCCCTCCCCTCCTAGCCCCTTCCCTTCTCTCCCCTGCGACTCCATTGGTGTTGCTAATATCTATGGAGGGTGGTGATCACTTATCATCAGGTGACCAGCCTGTTAGTTTGCCTGCTATAAAAAAAACTTAATAATAGAAATGATAGAGAAAAAAGTTTTAAGCGTGAAATTTCATTTTGTTTTTTCACGTCAATACAAATATGTGGAACAGTTAGATTTCTCACGACACCTAAAGTTCACCAAACTTCCGTCTATCACCGGGTAACTTCATAACAATTGATGTAGGTGAGTCACCGTTTAGCGATGACCCCATGTCGCAGGCAAACTAAAAAACTGAATATGGGCATTATTTTGTTAAATTTCTAATATCAATATTACACGTGTAGTATAGAAAAATATTGAAGTGAAAATTTCTTTAGCCGCGTTAAGCGGTTTCGTAAGTAAAATTAATTTGGTTAGGAAAAACTTACGGGTTCGTGTCACTGATAACCTCGACATGTTAGCGAAGCGTCAACGATTACTTAGATACGCTCGTGATGTATAACACTTGCCAGACAATGTATATACTCGATTGAATCATTTGCGTGTTTGAATTGTGTGAAATTTTGTGATTTCGCGTCACCGACATGCTCGTGACGTATTGCTCTCGCGTCAGACTAGCGACGCGTAGTATAGTGGCCTGTATATATGTAACTAGTGGATCCGGCAGACGTTGTCCCACCCTGATTATAAAAAAAATCCTGAACAATTTATACACCAAAACGTTCCTCGTGAATCACTTTATCCACTGGTGAAAACCGCATGGAGATCCGTTCAGTAGTTTTTGAGTTTATCGTGAACAGACAGACATACAGACGCGCTAGGCGACTTTGTTTTATACTATGTAATGATATTGATATTTTGTACTGAGCTTGTGCAGCCCGCCATATGTTTGATTAATTAATAAACTACATAAAAATGGTTATAATTATTACTGGGAGTGCCAATGTGCCAGATGTGAAATCCGGACTAATTTTAATAAGTTCAATATACAAATTATGAAATTTAAATAATTCATACTATAATTGATTATAAATGCCAAATTTAATTAAAACTCTACTCATGAGGTGTCTCATGACCTCTTGATACTTGTTCTTGTCGAAATAACATTTAATAGAAAGACAAAATTGACGACATGAGTTAGTTATAAATCGATTTACTAATTTGTTTCAAAAATACGGAAACACCTGAAAAATTGATTTAACCGTAACATTGGATAGCACTGCGCAAAATGAGGTGCCAGTATTTTGGTCAACAAAATAATTATTTCTCACGTCAATATTCTTAGATTATTATGACATACATTTACAAAAAAGTAGATATAGTTGAATAATTAGATTTTTTTGAACCCACCAAAACCATTTATAATAGAATCGATATCTTAAAAAGGCCTACTAAATGTTATTATACCAGGTGACTGTTTAGACAGTAGCAATATTTCTAGAGCAAACTCAGCACTCGATTCTAGTTCTAAATCAATTAAAAAATTAGGTGCTTAACATTTGACCTAATTATCTAGAAAAATACAAAATTATACACAATCCTCTATGCGTCTATGTTAAAGCACATTGTGTCGGCTGATTTCACTGTCATTTGAAAGGGAACGTGAGATCGTCAGGAACAAAACAAAAGGGTTTATTGCCCGTTTTACTATAGAAATTTATTAACTCCGGGTCGACCATTTTAGCTTTTGGCACCGGTTATTGCACTTAGGTTTATTAGTTTGTAGCTATACTTTTGAAAGTCTTAGAACAAACTTTAACTTAGGTTTTCTTGTTTGTCTATTAGTATTTGTTTTAATATTATTATTTTATATATTAAATATGACCATGAAGTGTTCCTAGAATACTGCGAGCGTCTAAACAGTCACCTGGTATATGTTTCTATTTTGTAGGGATAATCCACAATAAGTTTTTATCTTTTACATATTATAAAAAAGAAATGTTTTTTGGACGCTATTTTGGCGAACATAGTATTGACCATTATTTAATTAATTTTACTAATTACTTAAGGGACTTAATGTAGATTAAAGTTGCTCTTTAGACTTTATAACTTCAATAAAAAACTTGGGAGATATCACAGCTTTAACATTACGCGCAATAAAAATTACAATATTTTGAACTTAAATCACTAAGGGCTTGTCCATTTATTACGTAAGGCGGTTTTGTGGATTTTTAAGCTACTGAGATGTCATGAGATTTATCTCGACCGCCCTCAAAATATGCATTCTGACTATAAATACGTTGGATTTATTCAAAAAAGGACAATTTGCTTTATTGTTTTTATTACTATTATTACATTTAAATTTGGATGTATCAAAAAGCATGTATTCGCGGATATTAATATACTAGCTATTCTCGCGACTTCGTCCGCGTGGAATAGTTACTTTGGACTAACGCTAACACGCAGTGAAAACTTTCAAAAGGAAAAAAAATGATTCTGAAACATTCTTCATTGGTGCTCCGCTCCTATTAGTCTTAGCGTTATAATATAGCTTTTCTCGATAAATGAGCTATCTTAAACTGAAAGAATTTTCCAAATCGGACCAATAGTTCCGGAGATTAGCGTGTTCAAATAAACAAACAAACCTTCTATCTTTATAATATTAGTACAGATATGCCAGATTTTAGAATATTTTAGTCTAAAACAATGTTTTACTTTTAATTAATGTGATTGCCTCATATTTTTCATTATTTTTTGTCCGAAAAAAAAACGTGCTATTTACCGAAAGCCCCTCTCTTCCCCACGTGAGATTTGGCTGATTCCCTCCCCCCTGAAATGCTCACGGAATTAATGGACGTCCCTTAAGACATTCACGTCAAATCAATACATTCTATCCTTGCAGAGTCGTTAGTTTATGTTCTAAAGCGTCTCGGGTAAGAAGTAATGAGGAAACGTATCACTAATCACCACGGATTGATTTCTATATTGTACAATTTTTAAAATATCGGTAAAACTATAAACTATGAGCAATGAAAACCTAGTATGTGACGATAAACACGAAACTAAATAAGCACGTGGTGAATTAGTGTCTGATTTCGTTGATAAAGTGCATTTATGTTACATGCCAGTAGATTGTCATCAGCGTTAATAGCTTACGCGTGTCCCTCGTAAACTATAAATCTACTAGCTGACCCGGCCACGCGTTGCTATGGCTCAGTTATTACACTGTAATCTTGTAGTTAGAAATATAATATAACTGTAAATAGCACAGGACACATGAAAGTGAAATAAAATTTGATATAGAAAAAGCGAAGTTACGTAATAAAGTGATTGACAGAACACGTGCACTATAAAATAAACTGGAGTTAAAAAAAAAATCAAACGTGGCACCATCTATGATATATCTATAACAGTCGGTCCTACTGTTTTCTGTCAATCACATATAGTGAAAGGGTTTTTATTTTTTCCCTTATTTTCGAATTGGGTTAGTTTAGATTTACGTAGTTGTCAGACACGAAATACACGCTTAAATTCATGATGTTCACATGCCGAAGCTCGTAATGCCACATGCATACATGCCTGCATGCCTGCCTCATGCATGCCTCATAACGGCTCGCCTTAGTCCGGTGAAACTGGTAAGGCCGGCCAGGCCAATAGGTAGTGAGTTCGAAAAAAAAAAACTCTCAACAAACTAATTTAAAGCGCCATCTGTTCGATACTGATGAAAATTACAATTAATAACAATAATCAACGTTGACAATCATTTAATTTGTAATTAAAAAATATTGAGGCAATCAATCGAAATATAAATGATCCAATCTCTCAAGTTGAACCAAATTATACATAAATACCAACTTTAATGAAGATCGGTTGAGTAGTTTCGGAGTTCATCGTAGACAAACATCACGACACTGTATTTTTTATATATTCTCTTTATATACAAGCTTATATACTATATGTATATAATGAAAATACAATTTCTTTGAGGTTCAGTCACGTTAAAACTACTTAACGTATGGGTTAACTTAACTATGACTGCGACTGCGACATTTTTCACAGATAATTCAAGCTACGTATTCACTGAACTCGACCAAAATTTTAATACCCAACGAAGAGAGCCGAAATCTACTAGTTATTTCATAAAGTAAAGGTACAAGAAAATAGTTCCTGTGAAACAACAAAAATATTTCCACGAACCAATGTAAAGCAGCGAGTCCAAGCTAGTATATAATAAGATACGGAAAAACAAATTTGAATGACGTTTTCTCCCTTACAATCAGGAAACATAGTAAAGTAAAAAATATGTTTTGAAATTCAAACAAAAACAATGTAATTGCATAGTGATAAGGTCTTTTCTAAGCGCACCTGACCAGCTAACATATTGGAGTTGAAAAGAAGTCACCAAACATCTATAGGTGTGTTCCGGCAGCTGCACTTGATTTAACCCATCTTTAGGTTTATTTTAAGCAACATCAGGTGATATTGTGGTCAGATGCTAAACCCTATAAATTATTAAAAAAAAAAAGTGTGTGTACTTTTATGTAAACGCGTTAAAAGTTATACTTCTTTGGCGTAACAAGATAAAAATCTTTTCAAAAATTTTATCTTTCGCCTTATTCTACGTTTGTAGAAAAAACGACACTAACAACAGAAAAAGTGTATTCAATACACTGAAAGTTTTAATACAAAGAAATACAAACAACAAATACAAAGAAACAAAATGTTGACTATAGCTAACTTCAGGGTGTCGGTATTCGTGACGGCGTGCGCGCGCATCGTAAAAATTTACTCTCATCATTTTTCCCTAACACGCCAAAAGAAGTATAACTTCAAAAATTCGAGGCAATCGTAAGGACTGCCGATAGAAGTGAAAACTTAAAACAATGAAATAAATGTGTTCTCTTTTGAATTTTCATATTAATTATAGTGTGAATGACAATATTTAAATTTCAGAATTTGTTTATTGAAATTATTAACATTAGTGTGGTTTCATATCTATTGGCACTCGGAGCAATAATTATATACATTCTTATAAAGTCTATTAATCGATCAAACGTATGATATGCAAAATATCAATATTACATGTACAGAGGCCGCTATACTACGCGTCGCTAGTCTGACTCAAGCCGCACAAGCGCAATACGGCCGGTCATGCTTAGTCATGACGCGATATGTAGGTGATAGAGCCACGTTTGTAGGTGGTAGAGCCACGCTGAAGTTATTACTTGTTTCAGCATGAATAATTCGGCACGCCCGGAGTAGTACCTCTCACAGAAAACCGACGTGAAGTAACAGTGCTGGCATTGTTGCGTTTCGTTCGGTCAGTGAGATCGCCGGAAGCCCAACTGCACATCCTTCCCCACTCCCCCACACCCAAACACAGGCTGGCAACGTACTTGCGACTCCTTTGGTGTTGCAAGTGTCTATGGACGGTGGCGATCACTTAACATCAGGTGACCCAGCTGTTCGTTTGCCTCATATGATATAAAAAAAAGAATCATAAATTATCTCCTGCCAAAAATGTTCAAATCTCCAGTTCAACGGGCCTAAAGAAGTTTTCACTTCAGAAATTGAATATAACACTGAAAAAAAAAAGATACAAAGCAATAAACGATGTTAAATTAAATTAAAACAATTAAAAAGATGTAAAATTCAACGATAAAACGCCATAATCCCAATAATTACAAACTTTCGTTCGCTTTCACGTCGAGTTGTTATTAAAGAAATAAAATGACTAGTCATTATTTTCTTACGATTCGCCGTTAAATAATTTGGGTTAAGTGAAATTTCGATGCGCGTGATATATATTTTTTCTATGAAAACAAAAACGATACGGCAATAATCTATCGAATACAAAGATATCGAATACTGCATACTGGATGCGGCATTCGAATTACTCACTGGTAAGTTACCTGCAACTTGCAATGATGCATGTTTTCAGTGAAGGAAACATGAAGATGATACCATAGTATGATGGCAGGTTTTTTGAAACACCGCTTGTATACTTAGCACACACTAGTCTGACAGACCATAGTGGTCCGATTTGAAAAAAAATCTTTCAGTGTTATATAGCTCATTTATCCAGGAAGGCTATAGTCTATATATCATCACGCAAACACCAATAGGAGCGAAGCAACAATGAAGAATGTTTCAAAAAGGAGGGTTTTTTCCTTTTGAGAACTTCCGCTGCCTGTTAGCGTTAGCCCAAAGTAACTATTCCACACGGACAAAATCGCGGGCAGAAACTAGCAAACTTTTAAAGTGGAGATCTTATGGTGATGTAAACTGCTGGTTAATATTATTAATTCGAATGCAAGTTTGTTTTTTTTGTTTGTAACGTTGTTATGCTTTAACTACTGAACCAATTATCATGAAATTTTACATACACGTTGTCTGGAGTTCAGAAAAAGACATAAGTTACCATTCATCTAGAAAAAAGTACTATTCCTGAGAGATTGGTAAAATCACATTAATGCGTGCAAAGCTGCGGCAAAAGCTATTATGTAATCAATATATTTCAAGGTTTACTAATTTTTTGCAATTGTGAAATATATGATACTCAATTTATCACACATATATAAAAATACAATCTTGGCATTACATTTCCATCTCGACCAAACAGTCTTACTTTATAAATTGTTTTAGTTATAATACATTCATTTATATAGAACTAGTTATTACCGGTGCGTTCGCTGTTTATGTAGATTTAACTGATCCGTCGGGAAGAGTATTTTTTTTTCTGGATGAAATATCCATTTCTGTACTTCTGACAACTTGTATACAAAATTTGATAATTGCAGGTTGAATAGTTAGGCGTGGAAGCGTAACAAACAAACAACAACATTAGTATTAATATTATAAATCATAATTGTCCAAAAAATAATTAATTGAATCATTAAGCAATTTGAATTCAATTTATGCGTAAAACTTGTTATCTGTTAGGGAGTTAACAACAGACTTTTCAATATCTTTATTTGTAAATATTTTATCATTTCCGGCAACGAAATTAAAATATGCGGGTGTTAGAAGGTAGATAAAGTAGTAACCACTTCCGAAATATTTTAAATGATAATATTAAAGAACATCAATAACTTCTAAAAAAAAAAAAAGTAGAGCAGTAAAAGAATGAGTGTATCAGTGGAAGTTTGAAAACGGCACCAATGGCAGAAAAGTTAAGGAGTAATAGGATAGCATGGTACGGGCGTGTCATGAGGAGAGATGAAAGTCATGTAACTAGAAGGATATAGGAAGAAGAGGAAGACAGAAAAAGGTATAAAAGGATTGTGTGAAAAGTGATGTGTTTATACAGGTGTGAGTAATGACATGAAATCTGATAGGGAAGAGTGGAAGAGGAAAACATGTTGTGGCTACCCTAAGTGAAATAAAGATAAGACGATGATGATTATGTAGAATTAACTCACAGTGATTATATAGTCTAGACTAGCTGACCCGGCCACACGTTGCTGTGGCTGAGTTATGATGAAAAAGAAATTGAAAATTAAAACATGGCGCCATCTATAAGATTTTATAACAATCGGTCCTAAAGCTTTCTGTCAACAAACTAATTTAAAGCGCCATCTGTTCGAGACTGATAAAACTTACAATTAATAACAATAATCAACATTGCAATTACAAAATATTGAGGCCATTAATCGAAATATAAATTACCCTATCCCGAAGTTGGACTAAATTATATATGCCAACTTTCATGATGATCGGTTGAGTAGTTTCGGAGTTCATCGGGGACAAACATCACGACACTGGACTTTTATATATATAAGATATAGTCCAGTCGTAATCATATTGCGTAATATCAAACCGACAAATCACAGCGCAGCTTTACATGACAGGCGCGAACAAAACAATTGAATCGTTTTCCACTAAAATAATAAACATGTCTAATCCAGTTGTTATAACTCCGTGGCATAAAATTACGTTACATCTTTATTACGCACATCCTTAGTAGTCTTATTACACACGAGGTTTATGTAGACACGTGTTAGTAAATAACTTCACGCTATGACAATCACAGGGCAGGTAGAGGTATTTTTGAAGTGAAATCTTATTTATGCATATTGAGCAGTATTTTTTGGCAGGAGATAAACTAACGATTTCGCGTCTG
This sequence comes from Antheraea yamamai, assembly GCA_036509395.1. Lineage (NCBI taxonomy): Eukaryota > Metazoa > Arthropoda > Insecta > Lepidoptera > Saturniidae > Antheraea > Antheraea yamamai. The sequence continues at coordinate 1,674,399 of AP028447.1, forward strand.
ATTTAGTCCGGTTAGGTCCGAGTGGACCGATTTTAATGAAACAAAGACTAATGCCCGGTTTCTGAGGTACTTTAATCGTAGTTTATCTGTTCAATAGCCTTACCGGTTCGATAACTTGTCAAATTGCGTTTCTGAACACACAATCATACGATAAATGTCAGTAAAACTCAACGGGCCGTTTGACAGTTTATCTAATTGATAACTTTGTTGAGTCAATAACTATTGATAGTTTAACCGAGTATCTCAGAAACCGGGCATTAATGTTGTTCGAGGATATCTTTTATGATTTTCTTGTGAGGTTTTATCGTGAACGCAGTACTTTAGCAATGATGCGTGTTCATACATACAGACAGACAGATAGACAGACAGACATTTCTAAAAATGATTGAGATGTGTTTTGTTACTTACTCCTAGACACCTACACCAATTTTTTTCACGAAAACCGAAAAAGTACAGACGTGTTAGCTTTACATTCTTATTATATCTATAGATATATCTAACTACTACTATGTAGTGTGGTACCGCGAACAATTTTGTTCAAATTTTTACTAAAATTTTTTAGTCAGCAGCGCCGTTTGTTAGAATCCTTCAATTGATTATAATTATTTCGAAATTATGTATTTATGTTCTATGTAGGATCACTGTTCAGCACAATTACCACCTGCAGTGAACTCGCGTTAATACTTAATGCAAAATAAAACAGCGTTTGATTACATTTTTATCGAAAATAAATCGACATTTCACGTTACTATTATATATGTCAAACGGTCATCATAGCGTGCTGCTTTTATAAATCTATATATATATATAAGAAATTCCCACATATATATTGACTCATCACGATATCTCTGGAACCATAAGGCGTAGCGACTTGAAATATGGTAGGAATATTCCTTTCGCCGAGTAGAGGTCAGCTAAGAACAGATTTTACGAAATTCCACCCACAAGGGGGGTTGCGGGGGGGTAATCAGGGTGGGACAACGTCAGCCGGGCCCGCTAGTAAACTATATAATACATAAAACAACACTTAATGATGAACACCGTGAACATACGTGGTGTAACACAGAGGAAGAGGCTCAGCCACCGCCGGCCCCTGTGGCAAGAAGATTATTAGGACATATTCCTCGAGTTGATTATAAACAATTTTTATGAATTTTCTAAAATTATATGTTATTTGATTTTCTTTTTTAATGTCATAGCAGGCACACGAACAGATGAGTCACCTGATGTTGAGTGATCACCACCGTCCATAGACACTAACAACACCAGGGGAGTTGAAAGTGCCTTGCCAGCCTGTGTTTGAGGGAAGGGGAGGGAGGAATGGGGAGAGGAGAGGGAAGTGGAGCTGGGCCTCCGGCGCTCTCACTGACCGAACGAAACGCAGCAATGCATGCACTGTTACTTCACATCGGTTTTCTAGGACAGGGTGGTACTACCCCTGGCGAGCCGACCCATTCATGCTGAAACCAGTAATATCTTCAGCGTGACTCTACCATCTTGAAATACCTTGAATAGAGAAGTGGTTGTCATATCAACATAGTTGTTTAGTCAGTTTGTAGTTTAGTCTTAATAATAATGTATAAAATACTAGATTATTTCTAAATATAACAATACGATAGGTGTAAATTATGAACTGCGTAGAAAAACTGACTCGTGGAATATAGTATTTCAACACAAAAAAGTGGCGTGATACAAAATTCGCTGACTTCAGAATGTTGTGTGTCGCAATTTACTGTAATATAAAAATACTGCGGTCGTATAATTTGCCTCGCAGAATTTCTATGGAAGCGGTGATAATTCACCAAAACTAATCCGAATTAATTTTTTTTTATAGTATAGGTGGCAAACGAACAGATGGGTCACCTGATGTTAAGTGATCACCACCGTCGATAGATACTTGCAACACCAGGGGAGTCGCAAGTGCGTAGCCAGCCTGTGTTAGGGGCCACCCCCCTAAAGAAGGAAGGAAGGAGGAAAGGAAGGGCGAAGGAGAGGGGAGACTGGCATCCGGTGCTCTCACTGACCGAACGAAACGCGACAATGCAAGCACTGTTACTTCACGTGGCTGTTTCTGTGTGTCGGGTGGTAGTAGCTCGGACGAGCCGACCCATTCATGCTGAAACCAGTAATAGCTTCAGCGTGGCTCTACCACCTACAAAACTAAACGAAACGAAAATGAGAACTGTTGGCGTGGCGACGCGTCAAAAGCAACTCTGAATAACATTTATTCAATTCAATCTCATCTTTCTTTTGCGAAAAAATAGAAATACAATAAATCAGAACAATAATCTAAAAACTATCGCCTTAGATAAGCGTTAGACAATCTTTAAATTTAAACGCTGTCTATCTCTAAAAAAGGATAAGAGACTATTTTGTGATCAAACTGAGATATCATCAGATAAGATTGTGATCCAATGCTAAAACTTATAAAGTATAAAAAAATGTGACGAATAAAAATGTTGGGGCCTTTGAGTTTCTTTATAAAACCGCGAGCAAAACTTTCGCGATTGGTTAGATTCACGGTGCTGCGTAACCAAGGCAACAGCTCAAGTCGAGGTGTGCTGTGCACCCTTGAGCTGGTTGTAAAAATAATCGGCTAATCTAATAAAATAGTCACTGGTTTTTTTACATTAGATTCCAAGCAGACGGAGTCGCTGGCCCAGCTAGTATCTTATATAACACCTTAACCGACTCTATCGGATTTCTACTGGTCAGTCAAAGGCAGTAACTGTCATTATAGAATCCGGTTCGTACGAACGCGCCAAAGAAATTGTCATATTAATTCGAACCGGTACCCCTTTTGCGTTGTCGGTGTGTTATCTAAACCAGACTTATTCGCTTCTGTCTGATATCATTTAACCCACACACGACAGTTAATGAGATGATTGTTCCATATAATAAGTTATCACAGTTAATCGTGTTGTTGTGGGGGAGAGCATTTGAGGTGGACACCATATTCCTACTACAAAGAGGAGCAGTTCGAGTAATTTATAATATGGGACCTCGCAAATCATTAAAGACTAAGTTTCAGGAATTCAGTATCTTTACTTTGCCCTCCCAATACATTCTTGATAATCTAACGTATGTTCGCAAAAACTTAGATAAGTTGGATATAATACCACCATAATTAAAATTCTGTTTCAGGCTTACTAAAACCAATAACAGTTTTATAGGTAACTTTGTTAGGTTTTATAACAAAGTCCCATAGCACATTATCGATTTACCTGACAGTGAGTCCAAGCACCATGTCAAGCGGGTTTTAATGTGTAAATGTGTATAAGTAAGATTAATATTTGAACGATGGTGACGTCTGGAAATGACGTCCCTTTCTGTGCATCCATCAAAACCGAATGTAACTATTTATGTTTGTAAAAATATATTATTTTTCGAACCGGAGATAGCTTTGACGTTCATATTCATTTTCTCAGGGCCTAAATTGAATAAACTATTTTTGGTTTTGGCATTACTATAGTTTGAGTGTTCGAATATGTATTTTATTTCTTGGAGTAACTTTTATTAAGTGTGGTTGTCCTTGCTTTCCTGACATCATATCCACAGAAACAAGAGTACTTTATGGGTTTGTTATTTCTGGTATTAAAAGTGCATAAAATTTGTTATTATTGATTATGAATAGTGCATACTTTATTGTGGTGGTAATTACTGAAGTGACATGGTCGATTTGTGACCAAACTCAAAGAACAAATGAAAAAAAGTGCGGTTAAAATTATAGTTGTTTCCAGGTGCTCTGAAACTCTTTCCTAAGCGATCTCTCCTCTAAATTAATTAAACAGTATTTTAATTAATACTACAGATTGAAAAAAGCTCACAGTGCTTGCTAATGAGCGCAGAAAATACAAAGCCAAGATGGCTATTAACGCAATGGTGCTGAAGTGACCAAATCTTTTGCACTTTTCTATGCGATTTCGCTAATTTTCGTTTGATGATAACATAACCTGATATTAGGTATAACATCGTCATCCCACCAGCCTGTAAGAAACCTACTGCAAGGCCAATCACCATGCTAGCTCACGACGTATTGGCGATTTCATATCTGAGAAATCCACAGTTCTATATTTTTCCACATACGGTTACCACCGTACAAGAACATTTTTCAGATTCAGGTTTCCTCACGATGTTTTCTTTCACCGTCAGCCGATAGTGTTACCAATTTAATTTAGTAAATGTACGCGAATTCCGAAATAATGTTTGATTCATGTCGTGGTTCGAATCTATATTCGTATAGCTTTGACATTGGACAGGTCAAACCGAGAAAGGCCGCCGCTGGGAGTTTATTCTAAAGTACCGATGTACGTGGAAAAAACACACTCGAAAACCGCAAAATATACGGCTTCCAGCCATCAAGATGACGCGGATGGAATTTCAATTTGTGGTGAGCTGTTCGATAATAGAACTCAGCAGAAGATATCAATCCGAACAGCTCTTCGGAACACTATCCGAGGTAGCTTTTGCATCATCACAAACGTCATTCGAAATATTAGTGAAACGTTTTAATTGATTTAACATAAATATACTGTATCTTTATCAAGTAATTGAAAACGCACTGTATACATCTATATAGACATACATAATGAACGGCCCACACGTGCGATTGACGATTGCACTGGCAGTTAATCGTGCAATGTCAAGAGTCAATTGTAGATAGACTGCATGGCGACAAGAACGCCGCGGCTGCAATCAGTAACAGGGACTTTGCCTTGGATTAGGCTTGCCGCATACCTGCGACCAATGATATTATAACTAAAAAGCTATAGATACGTCATAAGCGCTTTGACAGCGCCTTGTTAAAACTTGGCTGCCCCATCAAACCGCCACTATGTAAGTAACATATAACTATTTCTTTTTCACCACCGATATTGAGAATATACCATGCTACTTCCACATTTTATCTAAGACAATGTGGTGCAAAATATTACTCTACGCATGTGTGCGTCATCGTGCGAATTGTTTTGCCAAAATATCATGTAGGTAACTTATCTACAGCTTTTTAATTATAATATCATTCTGCGTCAGTGAAACACCAAACATGTTTTTTTTATATACAAAAAAATACATATTTACCGAAGGCATGCTAGAGAATGAACCTTTAATCCTAATGATTTCCATAAAAATGTATGTAACAAAGCTTAAGTTTAAAAAAGGTTCTTTGAATAAACTTCATTTCTGTATTGTTTATATTTGGCTCTTTTGGATAACTAGTTTGCTGACAACGGGTCTAGCGGTTTGGTTTAAACGAATTTTTAGAAAATCGCGTAGGTTTACTAATTTATAATGGTAACACTATCTGCTTACGGTGAAGACATCTTGAACATCGTGAGGAAACCTGAACCTGAGAAATATTCTTGTAGTACTATTGTAAAACATAGCACTGTGGATTTTCCACAGTTTGAGATCCCCAATACGTCATTAGCTGGTGTGGTCATTATGCCCATACCTTCCTTCGGGAAGAGGCCTATAGCCGTGCAGTGGGACTCTTACGAGCTGATGATGATGATAGGGTAATTTAGCTATCTACATTTTCTGTTGGCCTAGACCCTGGATTTAGGGCGAGCGCTATAGGCACTCAGCGGTATGGAAACAAACTCAAGCTATTAATAAAAAAAAATACGTACGTGTATCAGTGTACACACGTAAGAAGTGAAACTTCTTTATGACATCATTTCTCGAGAAATGATCTACTATATTTACAACTTCACAGAAAAAAGAAAAAACTGAATCTGATCATTGTGAGCGCACCTTCAGAAATAAACATGGCGCGTAACGGAAAAATGTACAGAAATTAAGATGGCGCGTAACCGAAAAACGTTACATACGTTTTTACATGCTCTACGATTCCTCCCTACGTCGATAAAGAAGTTTCACTTCAAAAAAAGATTTTTTTTGATAATCTAAAACAGTTTACCAAAGATATAACCAGTTTTGATTTTACATTCCTGATATGAAGTATATATAATAAAGTAACGAATAAGTTAATTTTATTCACTCATGTTGCATGTATAAAATTTCTTTGAAACGCACTATATACTGGATGTATGAACTCGGCCTTAACGACAAGGCGCTTAGCAACTGTGTGACGTCCCAAGAGAATCGAGCTGGGAAGATGCAATGTAATTAAACGTATGGAAAGATCTGGTTGCCAGCACGCCTGGCAACAGCATGATCGAGATACGATTCCCATGAGATTTGTTCGCGTCCATATCTGTAATACAATTTAATAAAACATCTTAACTAATAACATAAATGCGAAGTAAGCAGATGAATGTAAAAAATAGCACGTGAAAATAAGAAAGAAGGCCACAAGGCAACTAAGACGAATATAGAATAAGAAGTTGTAAATATAAGAGAAACGAATAAGACTGTATTAAAAGAGATTAGATATACACCAACAAAATAGGAAACAAAGTATATACGCATAGAACAACTAAAATAATGACATTAAATTAAGCTAGCTTTAGTCTAAAATATCGGTTTTCATGGATTTGTGCATTAACAAAGAGTCAAGCGATAGTAGAAATACCTAAATATCGATGACTAGTATTTTTATACAAGACTAGTTTTTTTTCGTGGCTTCGCTCGCCTTGATTTATCGTTCGCAAATATTTTTTTTTATGAAGAGTATCTCCTTTTTCTACCCCTGATAATGTGTATGCAAAATCACAAGATGATCGGTTGAGTAGGTAAGGTGTGAAAGCGTTACAGACAAACAAACAATCTCATAAAGTAACTTACAAACGTATCTACACTATTTTCTGCACTTTTGCTCGTAGGAATATTTTAGTTTGTTGCTTTGGCAGGACTTGGTTGTTGCAAATAATTTGAAACTGATATTCGGTCGTCTTTGTTATTGCTTTGCCCTTACGAAATACTTCATTGGCTTCAGGGTACAATATTATTAAAATACGGCACTAGTTCAGGTCATTATTGATATAAATGAATATTTTAATAACGAATTGATCAAATCAGTGACGCATGTCGCGAAAATAGGTCACACTAACATTACAAAACCTTAGCATATTTAGCATTTACGTCAAAGGTAACGTGTTACGGTGTCGTGTACTTCACTTAAACTCGGAGCGCTTAAACTAAGAACTTGGGATTTTTGATATGAAAACTTCTTAGGCGCGTTGAATGGTATTTTTTTGGCAGCCAGATAAAGTTATAATTTCACGTCACGACATGCGAGTAAGCGTGAGCGATCATATTGCGCTTGCACGGCTTGCGTCAGACTAGCGACGTGTAGTATAAGAGCCTGTGTACATGTAATATTGATATTTTGTACTGAGCTTATTCAGCCCGCCATATGTTTGATTGCTTAATAAACTGTATAAGAATGTATATAATTATTGTACGGAATGCCAATAGATGTCAATACCAGACTAATAATAATAACACTGGTCTGCAACAAAATCCTCCTTTAAAAAATTATATCATAAATATGAAGATTTTGATGCTCTGAATCTGTTCCCGATAGCCGATTTTTTCTATCACGTCTAGATTTTTCGATACGGTTTTTTTTTCAAAATATCATAAATTGAGTTTTTTCTTATTCGTTTTATGTATTCACATCGTATATATACACACGAAATAGGTTTTTGTCGTAAGAGAAGGCAGGAAAGTATGGAAAGTGATTTCTATGGAAGTACATAATATGAGTCTGCACAGTATTTACTGTGACTTTACAACAGTTAGTTGAAAACTTGTCTTTTAATAGTTTACGTTCTATATCAAATACTTTAGTGAGTTTTGCACAAAACTCATACTATATGTATATATTTTTAAAGTAGTTTATGTGTAGGTTATCCATTTTTCTATGAACAGACATAATAAGCATAAAATAGATTTTTTTATTGAATTCCATTCATTTTTAGGTTATGAAATGCCGCGCACTTGTAAGAATTCTACAGACTGTTCTTAGAGAGCTACGACAGATAACGTTTTCAATTCAAAGTTGAACAAAGCTGAGAAAAGCTTGGGTGGCTTTTGTAAAAGTGTGTGATAATTCTCTTGGTACCTAATACAAAAGCTCACAACTACCGACAAAAAATTCGAGAACTTTTTTCTGCTTATAAAGCTTTGGGATGCAATATTTCACTCATAGTTATATATATTTTTTTTTTTTTATTGTAGCTCGGCAAAGTGACTGTACTGTGCCTGATGGTAAGCACAGTACAATCCAAAAACAATGGCGACCACCGAAAGACATACTATCTATCGCCGGTCGCCGCTGTCATGCCGGCCTGAAAGCGACCCAGTCAGGGACAGCCCCCCCCCGGTTGCTGGATATACACCGGCTGATCCCGGAACGCGACACGCCCAAACGTGTCACTATGGCGGGTGTTCCACCTGCTGGTGTACGGTGGTCGCGATCCAGTCGGGTACAGACACCCTATCACCCCGCCCCAAACGTGTCACTATGGTGGGTGTTCCACCTGGTGTACGGTGGTCGCGATCCAGTCGGGTACAGACACCCTACCACCCCGGTACTACATTTTTGGACTCGCATGTAGATTTTTCGGAAAATCTCTTTGTCGTATCAGATGAGCATGGTGAAAGGCTTCCTACGGATATTACGCATATTTAAAGACGCTACAGTGGAAAATAGTCAGCAGCTATGCTTGCTGACTTTTGTTGGTCAATTCGCCGAGAAACTTCCATGGAAATTATGAAAAGAAAAAAACTACAAAATAACTTGAATTATATTACCCTAATGAGATAAATATACTGGTATTTCTATAACTTGTGACTGTAAAATTAGCATTTTTCGCTGTAGAACTTAGACCGTAGTCTTTCTTCACTTTCTTGTAATCGTTGCTACTTTGATAATACTTTTTTTAAGGAAATGGACATTGTACTTAAAATCTATGTGCTGTATTTATATGCATGTTAAATTCCGTATTTAGAGCACCAACCATAACGTTATCATGCATGAAAACAATGAGGTGGTAAAAAAAAATTTTTTTTGCAGACCAGTGTAATTTCAATAGGTAAACAAATTTCATTTAAATAATTCACACTAGAATCAATTTAAAAATTCAAAGTTGTGAGTTTTACACATCTGTCAGCAGTCCTTATGACTGTCTCGACTTATTATTGTTATATTTAATAGGTTTTAGCATTTGATTATATTCACATTTGATGGAGATATTCAAGTACTAGATCAGCACTGAAAAGGGCGGCGAGGTCTTTTATATGCTTATCTTTGATTATCGCCCTAATAGCGAACCATTATAAGTTAATTCCTAAGACTATAAATTACCTATTTCTAGACTTGTTACCTACAGCTCATGAATCAATTAAGAAACCAGAACGAACTAAAAATACTTTTATATACATATTTACATAGGCACGGGAGAGGGAAGAGCAATAATTTCTTTTGCTGACCAGGGGGAGGGGGTGGTCAAAAATTACAAAAATTCTACTTACGTAGGTAGTAGAGCCACGCTCGACCTATTACTGGCTTCAGTATGAATGGGTCGACTTGCCCAGGGTAGTTCACCCTCTTACAGAATACAGACATGAAGTACCATTGCATTATTGCATTTCGTTCGGTCAGCGAGAGTGCCGGAGGCCCACCTACCCTTCCCTCTCTTTTCCTCTCTCGACCCCAATCCTTCTACCCTCTCCCCTCCTCCTTCCCCCCAAACACAGGCTGGCAACGCACTTGCAACTTCCCTGGTATTGCTAGTGTCTATGGACGACGGTGATAACTTAATATCAGCCCGCCTGTTCGTTTGCCTCCAATGATATAAAATAAATACTTACATAATACTTGAACAGCTTTAAATGATGATATGGTCTTATATAGTAAACACAGTAAGCCTGGAGAAGGACAGACTCTCAAGTGCGTGTGCCGGAAAACACCAACAGGTGCATGGTAACAGACTGTCAACTTGAGGGTGGTAGCCAGCCATGCGAACTTAGAAAAAGCCCTACCATTAGACTATGATGTCGTTATGCCCATGATGATTTTTACGTTGCATCCGACCAAGCTACGAACTAAATCATCATCCATTCAAGAAACAAGCGATTTAAAATAGAAGAAAAACATTCTTTAAAACGATAATTTCTTAACCTCATTGAATAATGATCGAGAGTAAACAGTCATGCTCGGGTCGCTGATGCACTGAATCGTGTATACTTGACTCCAGTCGCCATCAACTACGTACACCGTCTGAAAAGGAATGCATCGTTACAATAATTACGTTTTTGTTATCACTTATAACAACAGTAAACTTAAAAACACAGTTTGTAGTAAATACACTTTTACTTTTACATTAGGTTCCGCGCGGACGGAGTTGTGGGCACAGCTAGTTAAGAGTATACATCTCATTCTCTGACAGCCTATACATACATTTACAGCTATCCATCTTCTTCGTTTCACATTTTCCCTTGATAACATCCAATTCAAACCGTCCTGAAAAAAGTTTTACCTTAAAAAAATTGCAGGTTCAATATTTTCGTAAAATTATACTAACAACTTTTAACATTACCTAACGGAAAATTTGTTCTTCAAGTACAGTTATCACTGAAACAGTTATTCGAAATAGTGTACCTATTAAAATATATTATAGAGGAAAAAAAAAAAAAAAAAAGGAAAAGAAAAAAAAAAAAAAAAAAAACAAAAAAAATAAAAAAAAAAGAAAAAAAAAAAAAAAAGGGGAAAAATTTACAGATAGAAATGCGTAATGCGTATTTACTAAGTAACTGTATCCGCGGCTCCGTCCACGTGTATGTAATGTATTAAGTCAAGCTCAAATGTATAAGTCCATAAGTAAATATAACGTGTCAGTACTTTTAGACTTTTGTGAAAAAAAATGTTGCAGGTGTCTTGGAATAAGTAATAAAGTATATTTCAATCATTTTTAGAAATGCCTGTCTGGTTTTGTATGTGTCTGTCTGTTTGTTTGAACACGCATCACTGCTAAAGTACGCTAGAAAATCACAAAACATTTGGTCTTAGTTTCACTAAAATCGGTTCAATCTATCAAAAGTTATTGTAATTTTAATAACGACGCGACTTAAGTATGAGAGAATGATAGATAAGTAAATGGACTTAATACATTGAGATGGTTTTATTAGTCACTGTTTTTTTACATTCGGTTCCATGCGAACGAAGTCGCGGACACTGCTAGTTAGAAGATAAAGCTATGGATTTCTCAGAATTTGAAATCGCCAATACGTCGTGGGCTGTCGTAGTTATTATGCCCTATATCATCGGAAGAGGCCTACAGCCTTTATAGTGGATCTCTTATAGGCTGACGATGATGATGACCGAAGGTACAGTCTAGTTACAACAATGGTTAAATTATGGAAACAGCATAGATTTTAACTTAAATCTACGATATACGAAGCTAGTATAGAAGTTAGGAATATGTAAAATATTTCTGATGATTTTTTGAAGCGAAAACTTGTTTAGGCACGTTGAGCGGTATTTTGACAGGAGATACATTTATAATTTCGCGTCATGATATGCTACGTAAGCGTGACCGACCGTATTGCGTTTGCACGACTTGCATCAGACTAGCGGCGCGTAGTATAGCGGGCTGTGTACATCTAATATCAATGTTTTGTATTCAGCTTATGCAACACATCATATTTTTGATTTATTAATAAACTGTATATAATTATTGTTTGGAGAAACCAGACTAATGATAATAATTTCAATTTACAAATTATAAAGTTTACATAATTCATTTAAGAATTCAAAACAGACCACAGTTATACCAAGTGTTCACTACTGTCGGGAGTCCTTATGACTGCTTCAATTTTTTTTATACCATGGTGGTAGCAAACTACATGCGAGCCGCCTGATATTAAGCAGTCACTGCAGCCTATGGACGGTTGCAACACCGGAGGTGTCACATGCGCTTTGCTGGCCCTTCAATAGTCTATTTACTTTCCTATTTGTAATTCCATAACTCCAATGATCATAAAATATGGTTAGAAATTAAATTACTCGACGAAGAATGCGAACCAACCAGTACAGTTTGAAACGCAGACAATCATATTTTTTATCGTTCCAACTTTTTACAGAAGTTCCACTTCATGGTTGCATCCGCGAGTCTCGGATTACAAATCGAAACGGCTTCAATGTCAAACGAAATGAATTAGCCACGATACCAGAGTCCAATTTTAAATCGAATAAAATTAGTAACACGGCTTTGATTATGGATTTGTTATATCTGCTCCTCTAGCCCAGTATAAGGAATGTTGGAAATCTTTTCACTTAAAAGGCTGGCAACGCATTTGTCAATCCCCTGGTGTTACTAGTGTCTATGGACGGCGGTGATCAATTAACGTCAGGTGACCAAACTGTTCGTTTGCCTCCTATGTTATAAAAAAAGACTAGTCTAAAGACTAGCCAAGCGATTTACAAATGGTATCGGATAATATCATCATCAGCCTGTAAGAGGCCTACTGCAAGGTCATGGGCTTATTCCCGAAGGAAGGTATGGTCATAATTACCACGCCAGCCTACGACGTACTGCCGCTTTCAAACTCCGAGATATCCACAGTTACTTATATGTTTTCCCACATACAGTAGTACTATAAGAACATTTCTTACTCAGGTTCAGGTTTCCTCACGATGTTTCCTTCACCGTCAACAGATAGTGTTACCAATTTTAATTAGTAAATGTACACGAATTCCGAAAAATTCTTTGGTGAATGCCGAGGATCAAACTTGCGGTCATCGGAATGATATTTTACCGGTCAAACCACTGGAACACCACAACTATTATATATCGGATATACCAACACTCATCCTTAGTAGTCCTTACTAATCTATTCTATCTATACATATAATAAAAATGAAGTGTCTGTATGTAATATCAAAATATTTTTTTTTACTGATTAGGTACGAAAGTATATAGGTTACTGATAACAAAAATGCAATTTTTGAAATTTTTGTCGGTCTGCCTGTCTGTCTGTTCCAGTTAATCACCGAAACAGCTGGACCAATTTTGACGGGACTTTCACCAGCAGATAGTTAATCTTCTAAAAAGTAATTTAGTGTATTTTTATTTAGACTAGCTGTTAACCGTGGCTTCACCTGCGGTGCTATCTCCAAAACGGTTAGACCGATTTTCACGGGCCTTTCACTCGCAGATAGCTGACCTTATAAAAAATAATTTAGATAATTTTAATTTATACTAGCTGTTAACCGTGGCTTCGCCCGCGGTGCTATCTCCAAAACAGTTAGACCGATTTTCACGGGCCTTTCACTAGCAGATAGCTGACCTTATAGGAAGTAATTTAGGTTATTCTATTTTAGACTAGCTGTTACTCGTGACTTCATCCGCATGAAATTTAGCAAAAAATATGTTGTTCACTGTAAACATGTGCATAAAATGTGCGTTGTACTGGATTCCAAGAATAAATATAATTGAAATTATATCTATGTATGTAATTTGAATTATATTGTCTTTTCAATCATTTTTGCAGCCATTTTATTTTATTTACCTTGCTTTCGTTTACATAACTCAGTAACCATAGTAACATATAAGAATATTGTGTCGAGTCCAATGAACACTATTTAAATTGTCGAATATTAAAAACTGCTTTTCATATCTTGATTTATGTTTATGCAAGATTTCAAGATGTTAGCTCATTCATTGTATACTATTCAATATTATAATTATTAATAGTAATTTTGAAGACAGAAGGGGTATTACTAAAAAGATATTAGACCATAAACGTATTACTTATTGATAATATGGGCATATTATATCATCATAAGAAGATCTTTAAATCATTGTTTCATTAGTTCCTTATACAGTGTAAGTGAGCACTGAGGTAGTTACATGGTGGGTTAAGGTTCCAAATATGTTGCTGATGATAAACCTCATTTGACACACTGTTAGTATTTATATATTATCTAATGTATACGATACATGTTGTAAGTGGCGTGCGTGTCGTACTTACAGTTGTTTTTAAAGAGGATTTCTATAATTGTACATGGTCTCAAAATTTTATATTCCTTTAATACAATTTAAAAAAACGCATGCGGAGCAACGGATACAGATAGTATTATAAATAAGAATGTGAACTTGTCTGTCACACTTTAACTTCTAAACCGATCATTACGAAATTTTCTTGGCAAAAACGTTGTCAGAAATCTAGAAAATGCCGCGAGACAGAACTAGTATATATATAGTTATTCGTAGATATTTAGAGATAGAATAGTGACGTAAAATTTACTTGTAAAAGCTTACGTCATGTTATCCGGTATGAAGTCTTTCTTCGAAAGATTTTTTTTGCGGTTAGCAACAACACGGCTTGGAAATGCTCATCGACCTTTTTTTTGTTTCCACCAATTAAGACGTAGTTTGAAAGTTATATTGCCATTTGGGTTCTGTATACTATTTGATTTGAATTAAAGTTGGGTCGCCCTTTATTCGTTTATTTAAACCCTACAGTGACTGTCGTGATTTTAGGTTACCTTCTAACTATATCTATACACTAGCCGACCCGTGCCCACTTCGTTGGGCGGTAATAGGCATTATCAAGCTACACCTTTTCTCTAGAACTCAATCATATATCTCTCATAGTTAAGGCAGCGTTCGTAAGAAACGTTTTCGTTCGACCATTTTTTCTCCGACTCCCCAGATATTACCCCCTACAACCTCACAAACTTTACCTCTTTATAATATTAGTATAGATAATATAATTAGTTATAATAGCTTAAGCCCGCGACTACGTACGCGATTTTAATACATTTTTCATTGCTGCTCCGCTCCTATTGGCCATAGCGTGATGATATATAGCCTATATCACTCACAAATAGCGTGGCTTTCTATTGGTAAAAGAATTTTCAAAATCAGTTTAGTAGTTCCTGAGATTACCCGCTACAACGTCACAAACTCACAAACTTTACCTCTTTATAATATTAGTATAGATATAATAAGAATGTAAATCTAACGTGTCTGTACTTTTTAGACTTCTCTGAAAAAGTATATTGCAGGTGTCTAGGAACAAGTAATAAAATACATTTCAATCACTTTTAGATATGTCTGTCTGTTTGGATGTTTGTTTGAACACGCATCACTCCTAAAGTACTGCGTTCACGAAAAAACCTCACGAAGAAAATCGTAAAACAAAATCGAGTAACATTTAGATTTTGTTTCATTAAAATCGGTTCACTCTATCAAAAGTTATTGTAATTTTAATGACGACGCGACTTAAGTACGAGAGAAAAGTAGGTAACAAAATGGACTTAATACATTCAGATCTTTTATTAGTCACTGTTTACATTAGGTTCCACGCGAACAAAGTCGCGAGTACTGCTAGTCGTTAATAAGTAAAGTAATCACTTGTTACTTTTCATGGAAATACGAAATTATATATAGTGTCCATACACTGAAAAATTGCCTGTTTATCAATAAAAATCTTATCAAAATCAGTGCAGATGTTTCGGAGTTAGGTGCGGACCATAGAATTATGAAACCGCTTACATTTACAATCGCAGGTTCGTTACTCTATGGTGCGGACAGTATACACTTTGGTTTTATTTTTCACTAGCTGACCCAACGGACTTCCTACCACCTTAAAATAAATAAATGTTGTATTCAATTATTAGTTGAATTAAATTAATTTTTTATTAATATAAAATTATAACTCGAAGTGGATGAAGCTCAATGAATGTACAAACATCGAAATAAATAAACATGGACAAAAAGAAATGTAATTGAAATCAGTTAATCCGTTCTCAAGATATAATTAACTAGCGGGCACGGAGGACGTTGTCCTGCCCTGATAATAAAAAAAATCTAGACAAATTATATACCTAAACCTTCCTAGTGAATCACATTATCTACCGGTGAAAACTGTTAGAAAATTCGTTCAGTAGTTTTTGAGTTTATCGCGAACGGACCGACAGACGACTTTGTTTTATAATATTTAAGTAGAGATTTATATTTACCACTACGTTAAGTAAAGCATCTATATGTTTATCTTTACCCAAATGCCTAATTATTATAATACTACGTGTAGTTTTCGAACCGTTGACCCGAAAGGTCATGGCTGTTAATCTTTCGCAACACAGAATTTTGGATGATGAAAATTATTTTTAAACATGACTAGGCATTTTGCAATAGTGATAAAATCGGCGGCTTTTGCGGCTTGTCGCTAGATTAATTGACATTTTGTCATTAAGAGCGATATTTTTTTTGTATTTACTAACTTTTGTAGCATGTGATTTTAAATGACGGTTTGATCTAAGATGGTAAAGACGCTGAACCTGGAGTAGGACCAAGTCGTTAGTAATGCTGCCGGAACACACCAACATGTGCTTGACGAGAAATTTTCAACTAGCTATGCGGGCTTAGAAAACGCCCTACCAACGCCGCGGCCAACGTCGCGAAGTCACAGGCATGAATGTTTGTCCATTCATCAGAGCAGATCTGAGCGACACGTAGCCCTGAAGAATCTTAAAGAGGTACAGGCAACCGAAAAACGACACGCCCGAAGGATATCAAAATATTACCAGTTACCATCGTAATCGGATCCGCCCTGAAACGGTTTCTCCACAGCATGGCCCTACCACCGTGCTATAATTTCGTCACGATGTTTTTCTTCACCAATAGCTCCGATTTAGTGGCAAGGGTTCGAACCTACGTCTCATGATTTCAAGAAGTATTAAACTTAGTTTTATTTTACTTTAACGGAATTTATAAACAAACCAACGCCCGCATCTCTGTCTTCATTTATAAATGATGACTTTATACATTATACTTATTTGCATCCATACCAACTTACATGGCTAGTAAAAGAAAAGCGTTATGTATTGATGAAGAAATTTGTTTGATATATCAGGTGGATGACTATTTCCGTTTCTTTCGTCCATACTATTGACCTGCGTCCGTACTATTAACTACTTTTGACTCGCGGTATCAGCCAATTATAAGCAGCTTTAGTTGGATGCCTTAGAAGCAGCCGATGACTAAGCACTGGACATTCTTGCTTAGAACGTTGGGTTGTTCACCGATCAAGAGATAATTCTTAACTATATTTAGTATTGTATATTAAGTATTCTATTATTAAGTCTTAATTGATTAATCGGTTAAATCATAGAGATGACGTCATCATGAATGACGTCATATTCCTATATGAGTCCTTTCGTTCCTATTTATAGAAAAATGCTGTTGGGACCCTTAAATTTCGTTAGAGTTTTATATTGTTTTATACCGTATGTTTATGGAACCCTAAAATCGAAACCGCGCTTTCATTTAATACACCTGACATCACGCAATTTTTTGTATCACATTTTTTCCGCTTGCCAATGTTTTTTTTTCATCGCTCTACCGAATCATCCATCACGGTGGATTATCTCAATTATATGTTGCTTAAAATTTATTATGTTAATTATTATCAAATCATGTTATCTGATATTAGTAATGCATGATGTAATATCTGTACAAACTGGTATATGTTCGCGGTTACACTTGTTTTTGATTTGAACCTCGATGAAACGCAAAAAAAATGCGTGGCTTTAGGAAACCACGATACAAGTGGAAGTTTTTTTTCGGATAGTAGGCATTGAAATGAAAATTTTCGTAACATTATATGATTTAGGGTATTCAAATCGCGTTTTTAATCATAACTTAATAATTGGAAAATGGGAATGATAATGGAAATCAATAGTAGATAAGATATCCAACTGTACATTATAATTTCAATCTGCGTATTAGAGTACGGAATACACAATAAATACAATCATTCAGATGATAGACACATGTTAAAAACTGAGCACAATATTTATTTAAATCATTTTGAATAGAGACATGGGTGCCGCTATATTGGTTTTGGCTGTTCTGCCAAGCGCTGTTCACTTTACTCCGCGGCCGCCCGCCGGCTGTAATGCGACACGCGATAGATAAAGGAAAAAAGTCGATGGGAAAAAGTTTTACTTTCAAAACGATATTAAAAAGAGACAGCTGTATGCAATTACAGGATTTAACGTGCGAGAGAATAAGACAGAATACATTATACAGTGTTTCTTATTTTCGCGGTCTTCTCGTTGTGAATGTATTGCGCTACCTAATACTTGCTGAGTTCGTGAGTTGTACGTATGTATGTTTGTACGTGCGTATATCCGCCTACGTATTACAAAACTTTGGGAAAAGTCATCCGCGTCAAAACTATCGTGGTGGTATATTACGAATTCTAGGATTTGCTTGCGGCTTCGCTTGAGTTAGTGTAGATTTGATCTATTCCTCTGGAACAATACGCTTTCTCATGATGAAGAGTACCCTATATTCTTCTATGTACCCATGAGAATGTGCGTTTCATGACGATTGGTTGAATAATTAAAACGTGACAGTCTTCTACCGCTTTTGGCCTCCAACATGTAGGATAATTTTAAGGATAGTATAACTTGTACGAGATTGTACGGGTAATTAGCGCCATAGGTATTTCTATCACAAAGCAGCAATGCTTGCGACGCTGTTCCAGTCCAACGGGCGTGGATTCCTCAGAGTTACTCTGATATAAAAAAGGTAGACACGAGATTTTGTAGGTGGTAGAGCCACGCTGAAGCTACTACTGGTTTCGGCATGAATGGGTCGGCTCGCCCGTGGTAGTACCACCCTCTCTCAGAAAACCGACGTGAAGTAACAGTAATTGCATTGTTGCGTTTCGTTCGGTCAGTGAGAGCACCGGATACCCAACTCCCCTCCCCCCTCCACACTTCCCCACTCCTCCTTCTCCCAAACGTAGGCTGGCAACGCACTTGCGACTCTTCTGGTGTTGCAAGTGTCTATGGACGGTGGTGATCACTTAACATCTGGTGACCCACCTGTTCGTTTGCCACCTATGATATAAAAAAAAACTCTATTGTCAAAAAACCACGTAACAAACCGTACAAGTGTTTTATTTTTTATTTACATCAATAATCTAGGAGTTTTATATAATCACTCTCAAAGATAATTCATAATATGATTAATGGCTGAACATTTTGACCTTCAGTGTAAATTACCAAGCAACCATCCGCGTAGGGATGATAGTTGTCGATATTCTTGGTATCTGTCGATATAGATATCCTCCAAAATCCATTTATCGATTATCATGAAAGTTGACATATCTAAATATAGTATGTTTTCAGGCTATTGATTTGATTACAACTCGTCGATAGATGGCGCTATTGTATTTATATCGTACGATTTTTGAAGTGAAAACTGCTTTAGCAGCGTTGAGCGTTATTTTTGGCGTGAGATAAATTTATAATTTCGTGTTATGACATGCTAGTAAGCGTGACCGGCCGTATTCTAACTAGCGACGCGTAATATAGAGGCCTGTGTACATGTAATATAGATATTCTATTCCGAGATTGTGCCGCCTATCATGTATCTATACTAATATTATAAAGAGGAAAAGTTTGTGAATTTGTGACGTTGTGTGTTTGTGACGTTGTAGTGGGTAATCTCAGAGACTACTGGTTCCATTTGACAAATTCTTTCAGTGTCATATAGCTCATTTATCGAGGAAGGTTATAGGCTATCTATCATCACGCTAAGACCAATAAGAGCGGAGCACCAATAAAGAATCTTTCAAAATCGGGTTTATTTTCCTCTGGGGAGCTTCCGCTGCGTGTTATTACGTTAGTCCAAAGAAACTATTCGCGGACGAAGTCGCGGGCAGAGGCTAGTTAATTATAAACTGTATTAAAATGTATAGTATAATTATTCTTCGGAGTGCTAATAGATGTGAAAACCGGACTAATAATAATAATTTTAATTGATAAAATATGAAATTTAAATAATTCACAGTATTAATTAATAATTTAAAAATTCAAAACTGCACACGGTTATTCTATTGTATTGAGATTTCACTTCTGTCGGCAGTCCGTAAGATTGCCTCGATTTCTTTTCCAACTGACTAATCGCCTAACTGGTTTTTGGTTTTATTTTCAAGACACTTGGCTCTTAATTTAAAAAATATGATATCTTCATTTAAATTTTCATCTTTTTATAAATAGTACGCATTCAGCGATGTGTTTTTTTACCGTGGAGAAATGGGGTAAGCGGTGTAGTGTGCATGTGCAAGAATGTGAAAATAAGCGGATAACATAACATACATTTATTATACATATAAATATTAAGCTAATAATTGCCTTGCGTATTTTAAGAGAAATAAGGAAGCACACAGACAGACGCGAAATTTGATTTTATTCTAGAACATCTATTGATATTGGTTATTATTATTCATGATCGATGAAGCATTATTATCACTTATCATTTATCGGATTGAGATAGTATTGTTGTGTAACATTTTATATATATGTAAATTGTAAATCCTTACTAATGATATAAATACGAGAGTTTGTTTGTCTGTTGGTATGCATTCACGCCTCAACTACCCGACAGATCATCGTAAAATTTTGCATACCAAGTTGTAAGAGGCACATACGCACAAAAGACACAGGGTACAATTTATTCCGAAAAACGACTGTTTCCGAGGTAAAGTTCATAAAGTTATTTAAATTTTAAGAGACCACTACTTTTTATAAACACTACGTATTCAGCGACGTGTATTTTCTTGCCTTAAATAAGTGGGGCAAGCGATGTGGCGTGCATGCGCAGGAAGGAGGGAGTAAATGAATAACATTATTTAAAAATAGCCTTGTAAGCAAGGACTATTCTTCTTTTCAGTTATTTATGTGTTTTCTCTGAACATAAAACTGATTGTTAAGAAAATAAACAACGCAGACAAATTCACGGTTATCAGTTAGTCGTGAATATTATACAATTATTGGACAACACTATTATCGTCAATTTTAAAAATCGAATACACAATTCTGTTCGTCGTTACTAAAACTATGTTATAAATTATATCTGACCACTATATAAAAGAGAATCGATTGTAAACAACACGTAATAAGGTCGAATTTCACTCGAAGTACGTAGGTACCTCATAAAGGTAATAAATTACAGAATTACGGCTGAGAACATAGATTTTTCATATCATAATAACAGGGTGGCAAAATCTGATTCGACACAAGTTTTTCGTTCGCCAAAACGTTAATACAAAGTTTAAATTTTGCTTGAAATTGAAATGAAATATTAATCGATTATCGAGTTAAATCTATATTCTTATCTTGAGTTCGTATTAAATCGTAAATATCGATGGAATATCAATCCGATCTCCGCAGGTTCAATCCCCGTTATGTACCGACGATTTTTTTCGGAATTGGAGTACATTTACTAATCATTACATAGTATAAAACGAAGTCCCCTACCGCGTCTGTTTGTCTGTCTATTCGCGATAAACTCAAAAACTACCGAACAGATTTTCATGCGGTTTTCACCGGTGGATAGAGTGATTGATGAGGAACGTTTTAGTATATAATTTGTTTAGGATTTTTTCATAATCAGGGCGGAACAACGTCTGCCGGGCCTGCTAATTTATACATAATTTAAACATTATCGGTTGATGGTGAAAGAAAATATCGTGCGGAAACCTGAACCTGATAAATGCTCCTGTAGTACTGTATGTGGGAAGACATATAACTGTGGATTTCTCAGAGTTTGATGTCGCCATTACGTCGTAGGCTGCCGTGGTGATTATGCCCATACCTTCCTTCGGGAAGAGGCCCTTCAATGGGTCTCTTACAAACTCATGCGACGATAAACCCTTTAAGTTCAAGGTTCAAATTCTGCGATAAGGTGCTTCTTTATTTTAAAACACGCTGTGTAATAGTTTTTTGGGTACCAAGTTACAGGGTCTGTCTAGTTTGGAAGCCATCGTAATATCTATGAAAAATGTAATAGATTATAAATAAATTTGGAATTTGTTCCGGCAGTTGCACTTGATAGTTTCTCATCAAGATTTATACCTCAGACGAGATTGTGGGCAAACACAAAAAATTATAAAGTATTAGCGGACGCGCTGGACGTTATCCCGCCCTGATAATAAAAAAAAAACCTTAACAAATTCTACTATCTACTCGTGAAACCGCATTAAAATCCGTTCAGTAAATTTTGAGTTTATCGCGAACAGACAGACAGACGTGGCAGAGGACTTTGTTTTATAATATGTAGTGATTAAAAACATATATTGTAATTTCTGTTTGGTATATTTTTACCATTAAACATAGAAATCAATGACTATGACATTAGTCACAGAGCTAGTCCGAGAGCTAGCGAAGGACGTAAATTACTTAATTACGGGAAGAGTATTTGCTAACAGGATTAATATTCAATATATTTCGGTGAGAAAGTTAGTAGCGAAGATTACACGCTCCGAGACCAAACATTACACAATCGCAAATAACATGACGTGATTACAAAATTACTTCATCCTTTTTATAACATCTTATACAAGAGTACTTACACGACGATGTAGGTGGACCTATACTTTATGGAAGGGACATCTAATCCTCAAAGTCAGTTCTAACATGGCTTAGTTGATAGCGTGTTCGGACACCGTGTCGATGGACGTATGTTGTAGGTGGTAGAGCCACGTTGAAGCTACTACTGGTTTCAACATGAATGGGTCGGCTCGCCCGGGGTACTACTACCCTCTCACAGCAAACCAACGTGAAGTAACAGTACTTACATTGTTGCGTTTCCTTCGGTCAGTGAGAGCGCAGGATACCCGACTCCCTTCCCCTTCCTCACTTCCCCACTCCTCCTTCTCCCAAAACACAGGCTGACAATGCACTTGCGACCCTTCTGGTGTTGCAAGTATCAATGGACGGTGGTGATCACTTAACATCAGGTGACCCACATGTTCAGTTGCCTCCTATGATATAAAAAAGAAGAAAAAAAGGTAACTGAGTCGGAGAGCTCGGTGAAGGAAAACACCGCGATGAAACTTAAGCATTGGGCTTTTACAAAGTCCACCAGGCTAACTACCACCCTCAAGTTGAGAATCTATCTCCAAGTACTGCACTTGAGAGCACATGAACTCCATTTGGTAGTATGAGTCTCGTCAGAATCGGTTCAACTATCACGAAAATTAATGCGGACAAATACTATAACGTTGATTTTGGTGTACATCTATTGGTGCGTGTTAGTATTAAAATCGACATACATGCCGTCACGGTAAACGGCATGACGCTCTTTTATGCCGTCACTATCTACGACACCGCTCTTGTCTCCCTTATGTATGTGCGCGCGTATACTATACACTTCGCTGCAATTCTGTGTGAGTTGCGTTCTATTTTTGTCCAAGTATAGATACTTTACACGTTTTTATTATCCATTCTAATATTGATTGTAATGTTTCACATGTAGCGGGGGTACCGTAACAGCCAAGTTCTTTAAAATTGCTATATACACATATAGAAAGCATCAAACAAAAGTGTAAACCATAAAAGTAAAGGCAGTTAAAATTAACAATGAGCCAAAATAAATTAAACTTATAGTCACATCTAGAAAACGATGATCCATTACGTTCGCCAAGCTCGCCATCACTTAACGACCAGCTGCGTCCTTATCCTTGAACTTGAAAGGTTCACTTTAAACTGGGTAATTGGTACACTGCACAGAAAATTGAATACAGAGTGTTCAGTAACCACTGATGCAGTTTTTATCGGTATCTTAGGTTGTCATGTGGTGATTTCGATTTTTGAAGTGAAAACTTCTTTGTGCGGTATTTTGGCAGGAATTAAATTCATAATTTCACGTCATAACAAGCTACGGGAGCATGACTGGCCGGATTGCGTTTGCGTACGACTAGCGACGCGTAGTATAGCGGCCTATGTATATGTAATATTGATATTTTGCAGCATATCATACATTTGATTGATTAATAGATTTAATAAAAATGTATATAATTATTGCTCCGAGTGCCAATTGATATGAAAATGTTAATAATTTCAATAAAAAAAATCTGAAATTTTAAACATTGTTGGTGACGCCGTCGCGATGGTCGACGTCACGAAGGGGTGGGGGGGGATATCTATGGAATTAAGGGATGAAGGGGGGGGAAATGATAACAACTAGGATGGAGAGGGGGAGGGGGGGGGAAGAAAGGAACGGGGGGTGCGGGGGGGGGGGGGAGGGATCTTCTCGGGTTCCCCCAAAAAAAAAAAATATAAAAAAAGAGAGGAGGGGAGATTCAAAAAAAAAAAAGGGGGGGGGGGGGGGGGGAAAGGGGGGGGAGGGAGAAAAGAGAGAAGGGGGGGGGAAAAAGGGGGAGGGGAAGGGGGGGGGGAAAGGGGGGGGGAGAGGGGGGGGGGAGGGGGGGGGGGGGGGGGGGGGGGAGGGGGGGAAAATTGTCATTCACACTATAATTAATATTTATTCATTGTTTTGAATTTTCACTTGTGTCGGTAGTAGTAGGAGTAAGTATTTTTAATCTTATGTTATTTGGCTCTATATTTTGTAATATCGGGTGGAAATTTTGGGTTGGAAATAAGACCACGGAGCATGGATTCTGACTCCAACAAACGCTCCCTGGAAAGTTCTAACAAGATGGCCACCACCTTGTTAGTTCATTGAAATGATCGTAACTTGTAACATTATGTACTCGACAATGGCATCAATAATTTTCTAGAAGATTGGTTGCCAAAAATAAAATAAGATAAAAAAAGAAAAGTCGAAGCTGTTATAAAGACTAACGATAGAAGTGAAAACTTAAAACAATGGGATAACTGTATCTTTTTGTGAATTTTTAAATCAATTATAGTATTTATGATTTAAATTTCATATTTTTTTTTATTGGGAAAAGACTGTCGGCGGATGGGAAGACAGACAATCAAAAAAAGGGGACTACGGGGAACAAAATCCCCCCCGGGGGGCGCCGCTGCATGGGGGGGCGAGAATTTTTTCGTGGTTGGGGCCCGAGGAGAGGAAGGAGGAGACAAGGGGGGGAGAGTTCCCGCTCGCGGGCGGAAAAAAAAGTGGATTTTTTAATTTTTAAATTGAAACTATTATCATCAGTCTAATTTTCAAATCTATTAGCACTTTAACCAATAATTATAAATGTTTTTATACAGTTTATGAATTAATAAAACATATAACAGGCTGCACAACCTCAATACAAGATATAAATATTAGCGGTGTTATTACAAAAAAGTTAAATACCTATTGAATACTCACTTTAAAAAAGTTTGGATACCTACGTATTAAATGCACCGCGCTCACCGAACGTTCGACATCTTGCTCTTCTATCTCTGTTTAGTTAGCTTAGATTAGACTTGCGAAAAAGGATAAGACAATCTTACCGCGGCAGCCGTCGGCAAGCGCGGTGCATTTAATACGTAAGTATCCAAACATTTTTAAAGCAAGTATTCATTACGTATTTAAGTTTTTTGTAACACGGTATATGTACACAGGCCGCTATACTACGCGTCGTTAGTCTGACGCAAGCGCAATACTATCGGTCACGCTTACTAGTATGTCATGACGCGGAATAATAAATTTATCTCCTGCCTAAAAAAATACCGTTCATCGCGCTTGAAAAAATTTTCACTTCAATAATTATTTGTACAAAGCTAACAAGCTGTCGACATTTCTGTATAGAAGTTGTTTCATTTGAAGAAACGTTAGTACTGTGATGAAAGATGATCTCGTAATTTCTCCTCTATTGGCTTTCAAGGCGTTTGGTTACTACGCCTTACACGCCCGAGTCCTTGTCTTAACAAAGATATGTAATTAATCTTTTTATTATACCAATATCTGAGTGTTAACGTTAACTCCCCTCTTTATTGTCTGGTTTTGTTCGTAATAAAACATGTTAAGCGAAGATATATTGGAATGTGCTTACATGCTATCCACATAAAAGGTATTGACTTTAGTTACTTGGCGTCAGGATTTTATTCCCATAACATGGCATTATAAGGCGTAGTTCATTAATTACTCCAGGCATTCCTTTGTTTCCCTTTTTGATGAGATTTGGTCAAATGGATGGTAGTCTCATGTTTCAGACTAAATAAAATTGGTAATGGTATTTTAGGTAATAGTGTTAGGTACTACAAAAAACACCCAAAGCTTATTATAGTTGTCGGATTGTAAGTTTAAGTGCCATATCTAGGGCTTTTCGGTGTCATATAGACACGAAGTCCCGTAGTATCATCATATATATTAATACGTGAAGCCAAAACTTTGTATCCCTTTTTAAAAGAATTGCGTGAATGGATGAACGTGAAATTTGGCATGGTTAAAGTTTATATGGAGGAGAAGTGCAGAAAGCTATTAATTTTATATAACATGCATTAGAAGTACATTAAATTAATTAAAATATGCATTACTCACACTACTGCTTCAATTTTACACAACATATACACACAAGTAAATAAAAAAGACGTTTTGACATCCGTCAATAACGGACTTCACAAAAGGTTGCGAAGGAGGTTGCTATGCTCGACTGTATGTATTTTTTAACCGACTTCGAAAAAGGAGGACGTTACTACGTTCGATTGTATGTATTTTTTTTAATGTATGTTATATCTCCGCAAATTATGAACCGATTTTAATGATTCTTTTTTTATTTGAATTAGTTATATTCAGCGGTAGTCCCATATAAATTTGAAATATCGTTTATTTGATTTTCACCCACTTCGTCTCTACGTATTTTCGTGAAATTGGAACCGATTTATTATACCCATTACAAACCAGATATATTTATGAACACTAAAAATGGGGAAATTATTTTCTTTACAAAAATATAAACCGCCTTCGATGTGAAAACTAATAAGGCATTAAAAAGCGAAAAATAACTGAATTATTAAGTTAACCGTATTAAATAAAAAATATTGATATTTCAACTACCTAATTATATATTTGAAGTCGATGCCATTGATAGAAGAACCCTAATAAAGTTCAAACTTTAAAAATTCAAAGAACTATGGTCGAATGTCGACCACTGGGCGCCCACTAGTATATACTTAACATGCGTATACACACAAACACATACCTACCTAATGTGTAACCTGTAACGTGTAACGAAAATGTTTCTCTACAGTGCCATGTAAAGTTTCACTTCAAGAAAAAAAACTTCGATGCGCTCTTAAGGACTGCCGACAGAAGTGAAAAATCATAACAATGAAATAACCGTTTTCTTTTGAATGTTTAAATTAATTTTATTGCGAATTACAATATATATATTTCATAGTTTATTAAAATTTGTCTGGTTTTCACATTTATTGGCGGTCCTAACAATAATTATATCAATTTTTATACAATTTATTAGATAATCAAACATATGATAGGGTGCACAATCTCAGTACAAAATATTACTATAAGATGTACACAGGCCGCTATACCACGCGTCGCTAGTCGCAACCCGCACAAGCGTAACAAAATCGGTCACGCTTCCTAGCATGTCATGACGCGAAATCATAACTTCATCTCATGCCGAAAATACCGCTCAACACCCCTAAAGAAGTTTTCACTTCGAAAAATCACAAATGAAGAGAACATCGATTAAAATACATAGTAAAAAAACATACAGCTGAATATAGTAACGCTTTCCTTTTCCAAAGTCGGTTAAAAAGCAGACAAGTACCAGAAAATGCAATAATACTTCGAATATCGTTGTAATTCTATACACGATTACTTGATACACAAGCTGTAATTAGAAATACACTATGACGTGGTCTGGGGAAAACCACTTAGTGTAATTGTTATAAAAAAAGTGTCAGCGAGCGCAGTCTAGGTGACTTAGCGATGCGTGCAATTGCATCAGCGGTGTAAAGAAGCCAGCTATATTAAACTAACGTTGCGAGTGAAAGAGTCGGACGCGTGGCGCGAGAGTCACGCGACAGAATGTTACTCTGACGCGGATTAACAGATAGTTTTGAAAATGTACGGAATTTAATAGTTGAACGAGAAAAAATGCACGTCGCATGCATAAGAAGGGGGGAAAAAAAAAAAAAAAAAAAAAAAAAAAAAAAAAAAAAAAAAAAAGGGGGGGGGAAAACACAAAATTGAAACGCCTGCACCTATAGTATCCGAGTATATTTATTGTATATTAGCTTCTGCTCACGGCTTCGTCCGTTTGGAATAGTTACTTTGGGTTAACACGCAGCAGAAGCTCTCAAAAGGAAACAAAAAACATTTTGAAACATTCTTCATTGGCGCTCCGTTCCTATTGGTCTTAGCGTGATGATAAATGAGCTATGTAACACTGAAAGAATTTTTCAAATCGCACCAGTAGTTCCTGAGATTAGCACGTTTAAGTAAACAAACTCTTCAGCTGTATAATATTAGTATATATAGATTAACAAAAATTTATGGTTTTTAGTTAAACGATACGTTATCAAAAATCTGTATCTTAATAAACCCCTGGGCATTCCAAAACCATAACGGTGTTATTACAAAAAAGTTAAATACGTATTGAACCCTAGCCTTAAATAGGTCTCATATTAAACGCACCGCGGACGTTGAATGTTCGCCATCTTGCTCTTTTGTCTCACTTTGGTTACGTTAGGTTAGACTTGCGAAAAAGGATAACGCGAACTTGCCTCGGGCGAGCGCGGTGCATTTATTAGGAAACTTTTTTAAACCAAGTATTTAATACGTATTTAACTTTTTTGTAATAACACGGTATCGGTTTAAGCTACATACAGACGAATGTAGACTTTATCGGTGTTATTACAAAAAAGTTAAATACGTATTGAACCCTGGCTTTAAAAAAGTCTCATATTAAATTCACCGCGGTCGCCATCTTGTTCTTTTGTCTCGCTTTGGTTACGTTAGGTTAGACTTGCGAAAAAAGATAACGCGAACTTGCCTCGGGCGAGCGCGGTGCATTTATTAGGAAACTTTTTTAAACCAAGTATTTAATACGTATTTAACTTTTTTGTAATAACACGGTATGAGACACAGGTCAACAGACTGTTGGCAGCATAGGTTTTTTAAAAATGTGTCGTTACATTTTAAAATGAGCTAAATTACATTTTAATCGTTCATATTACATGTTTATATGTCTTTGAAGATATCCAGTTTTTATATACCGGGACGCAAGAACGAAGTTCAAATTTTACCGTCAATAAGTTTATTATTTTTTTAAGATCTTGAAAAATAACGTAAAATATTAGAAACATCTAAAATTGGATTTAGCTCATTGTAAAATGTAACAACTCAAATACCGTATTTATTATAAAATTTTAACAATAACAAATTATGTAATGTAAAATTATAATATTTGAAAACTGACTGTATATCTAAGAACCCGAGCCGCCATATTGAGACCTAGACCTTAAGAAATCAGTCGATCTGATAAATAGAATAAGAACCATTAATTACTTTTTTCTATCATTAACTAGCGTCCACTCGCGGCTTCGTCTGTGCTTGTTAAATGATGGCATCATACACTATCTTCATGTAATTCTAACTGTTTATGCATGTCCTTTTTCAAAATTACTTGCTTAAGCATCAAGGGGTCTGGCTCTCAAGTGCAGCTGTTGGAACATACCAAAAGGTGCTTGACGAAAGATTATCAATTTGAGAATGGTAGCTAGCCAAGAAGGCCTAGGAAAATCCCTACCACCGTGCTAATAAAATTATGGAAAAATCACAGTGTTACTAAGAAATTTATGTATTTGTATATATTGAAATTAGTAGAAGTGTGTGTTTTTTGATTGATGAAGACGTTACTTTACGGAAATCCAACATTGGAATATTAAAGCGAATGTTACTTCGCACATCCGTTTGGAATTGATTTACCGCTGTCACGTTTCAGTGTAAGAAAAAACGTTTGATTTTATTTGCGCGACGTGTAGCCGAGAAAGTTTAACCTGAAACTCAAAATCAAAAATACTTATTTGATTTAAGCCCTGAGAGGGCGCTTATGAACATCAAAGCTACCACCGGTATGGAAAACAACCCAGTCATCAAAAATAACCGGTAAGAAACTAGATCTGGTTTATCATTCTATCTATAAGTATTCTTACAAACACATTACATTACAGTCGTTTTTGATGGTTGCACAGAGATGTGTGGGCGTAATTTCCAGACGTCACCATTGTTTACATATTGACCCACCCTATAATAATAGTCTTTAGACGTTTATATCGCAAATCGGTAATATGCTTCGAGACTTTGCAAAATCCTAGCACTAATACCTAAAAACTGTTACTGGCTTTTATGAGTTTGAAACATGGATTGACCAATTTTTTATTGTTACTAGTATTTAAATTATGTCGATCTTTTACTAAATCTAGTTTATCTAAGTTAAACTAGTGTCTATCGATCTAGAAAGACGCGAAATATTAGTAACTAAAACAATAAAAAATATTAAACGTTATATTAGTTGACGGTTGAACCCAACGTTGGTGGTTGGTTGAACCTGTAGTTAGTTGAACAGTCGGTTAACCACAATCGATTACAAGTGTTTCGCAAATCGATATTGAGTCTTCCGATATAATCGAATGATGTGTATATGTATTGAGTTTGTGTGAATGTTAAGTTTATTGACCTCATTACTAACTGACGTAAAATTTTACGCATATCATATAATGACGTATATCATGACCTCGGATGATTTCTCCTCATAATATGTTATGTTAAGGGTGATAGGGCAAGCCTATCATAATCGATTGCGTATCACTGGTAATTATTCATCCAGTGCCCATTTTAACTGTTATAATAAAAGATCATTTGTCACCAATTAGCACATTGCCTGCCATGTGACTTTTCACGGAACCGGGATGCCGGTGATCTCGTTACCACCTTCGAGAGTACTACGCCCGCCCACCGCCGGGGAACGTCGCCTCGCCACACCTCACCTCATTTTCACCTCACCCCGCCTAACCGCGGGCCGGTGACGTACGAGGGCGAGAGGTGTCGCCATATTGACAGGCGGCGGCCCCAACAGCTGGACCTGGGAAGCCAAATATTTATATTGTCTTATTCAAAGTAAACTTAGCTTTAAATACTCGTTAAAAAATTGTTATTGCAACTTCAAATGCAGTAATTAAAATTCATACACTTCCTTTGATATACATTTATTTACTTTAATATTAGGTCTTTACCTATGAAATTGGCGTTTTATATGAAAAAATTTAAACGAATTTTTTTATGTATTTTTTATTTGTATTAATCGAAGTAATCACCCATGCAATCAATGCATCTTTGCCAACGCAGTGGCAGTTTATTGATGCCCTTCTTAAAGAAATCAGCTGGACGGGAGGCAACAAATTCTTTAAAGGCATTTTGTACTGCCTTTCGGGTATTGAATTTTTTTCCCGCCAAGGAGTTATCCAAATTCTGGAAAAAGTAGTAGTCTGTAGGCGCAAGGTCTGGTGAGTAGGGCGGATGACGGAGAACTTCCAACCCCAGTTCTTGCAACTTGGAGACCGTCTGCTGTGCAGTATGAGGTCGCACGTTGTCGTGCAGGAGCAGCGGAGACGAGCGATTGACCAATGCTGGTTGGAGATGTGCCAGCTTCTCCATCATTGTGTTCAGTTCTTCACAGTACACATCTGCAGTAATGCTCACCCCGTTTGATAAGAAGCTGTGATGAATCACACCGGCGCTAGACCACCAAACAGTGACCATCAATTTTCTAGGGGTAAGTTTTCGTTTAGAGCATTGTTTAGGTGCTGAACCAGGATCCAACCAACTTGCTGAGCGCTTGCGGTTATCAAACAGAATACATTTTTCATCGCAGGTAACAATGCGGTTCAAAATTCCTTCATTTGTGTGTCTGTTGAGCAGTGCAAGGCACGTCTCGACGCGTACTGCGCGCTGGCGATCATTGAGTTCGTGGGGCACCCATTTGTCAAGCTTTTCTACCTTGCCAATTTGACGCAAATGGACCAATATTGTTTTGACGCTAACGTCGAAAGCTGCTGATAATTCAGCCGTAGATTGTATATCATCAGCTTCCACAATCGCCTTTAATTCGTCATTGTCGACCAAAGTCTTCGGATGACCGCGAGGTTCATTTTTCAGGTCGAAATTCCCAGAACGGAAGCGAGCAAACCAATAACAGGTGGTGCGTTGGTTTGTAGTGTTAGCTTCGTAAACGTCGTTGATGTTGCGTGCCTCTTGTGCCGCGTTGCTGCCACGACGGTACTCATATTCCATAATTACTCGAATTTTTAACGTATACATGATGACAAAAAAGATTGAAATGCGATAAAAATGTAACACTAATCAATAAACAAATGACTACTTTTGCAAAAAGAATTCCATGTTTTTAAAATAAAATTAATTTGAAATTAGAATTCTTAGCCAAACAAAAATTATTTTGATTTGAAATGGCCAGTGCAGCAGAACGGCAATTTCATAGGTAAAGACCTATTATTTGATTGAAGGAGGTGTTGCAAAAATCCTTGCGTTTTTAAGCAGAAGTGCAAAGTAACGCCCACTATAATATTTATTTACTTTAATGTATGTCTAGTTGTGTAATTATCAGTAGAAATACTTTTGTTACATAGTTTTGTTCAATCCAAATATTTAGACTTAATTAAGGTTAAGACAGACTTGGTCTTAAATTTGTCGGGGCAGTAATAATAAGTCCGTGGTCATCTTATGGGCCTAATCCAGTGTATAATTTTTATTAAGTCACCGATTATACGTCTGTATTGCTATGGCCCCAATTAAAAATCAGCGCTGTAGTAAGGCTCAGTTGTACTGCTGTATGTAGCTGAATGAGTACTGTTGTTGAGCATCTCTAATAAATATTATATTTACTTAATAATATATATTTACTTTATAATTGTGATGTGTTCTAACAATAAAAACGTTCTTTTTTCTTACTTACTAAAAATGGTTATTCTAGTAAGTAGTAATAATCAAGAAGTTTTTTTATGTCATAGGAGGCAAAAAAACACGTGGGTCACCTGATGTTAAGTGATTACCACCGTCCATAGACACTAACAACACTCCCCTGGGGAGTCGCAAGTGCGTTTCCAGCCTGTGTTTGGAGCGAAGGGGCGGGTAGAGGAGGGGAGGTGATTCCTCGGCGCTTTCACTGACCAAACGAAACGCAACAAAGCAAGCACTGTTACTTCACGTCGGTTTTCTATGAGAGGGTGGTAGTACCCCGGGCGAGCCGACCCATATGTGCTGAAACCAGTAACAGCTTCAGTGTGGTTCTACCACTTGTAAAGTTAAAAATATGTTGTTTTTGGAAGAAAAATTTTGTATAAATTATGTCGTAGTAATATTTGTAATTTAGTAATTATATCTGAAACTGCAACACAGGAGTTGATGTAAACTAAACCTGATTTCTCTTTGCTGAAGCCACCGATTATATTTACTCTGATATATTACGACTTTGCTCGTAGCTGTACCAATATGGGAATTAAAGAAATGACGAGATATCTAGTTGTTAGCAGTCAACGTGTTAGTATTATATTCTATCTATCTATACATAAAAACAATGACAGAAGTCCAAAAACTATTCAATAGATTTCGATAAAAAAAAATTAGTTTTATTTCTTACACACATAAAAAGTAAACTATCACGATATCTTAATTTAAAACAAAATTAATAATGTATTAGTAATCTATGGATTTTCATACAATTACGCGTCGAACAATGTGTTCTGTCTTGTCGTGAAGAATTGGGATAAGCGGTGTGGTGCTTATATTTTATCCTCTCTACATAAAACTTATTATTAAAATAATAAACAACCGGATCAAGACACGAGTATGAGCTAATTTACAATATAGTATTGCATATTGGGACACCACCTTAATTGACTTTGAGAGGTAAATATCGCGAATAAACTATAGGCGTGACAGTATGGTAATATCGAAAGCTCGACTTACTAACTATTATCCTCAATTTGTAAAGCGCAGTGCATCTTTACGTGTCTCTCGCTAGTTGTATTTAAAAGCCAGTCCATGTAATCTTGTGTTATTCTCATACCTGCGTCTATTATCACGTACATCCGGCTATGGTCTCAATAAATATAGGTGTGGGAAGATATTATTGCACTGCGCTACGAATTATTATAAGTAGTTCAGTGGAGCTATGAAGGCCAGTCAGGCCAATAGCGTAGTCGGTCCAAAAAAAATTGATTGTCTTTAAAGACGCACAATAATTTTACGTGATAACGACTCGGACGCATCGGCCGATGGAGTGGAAGAGAGATAGGTGCATCACAAAACGAATGCTTGAACCGATCGCGCCTTTCTATCGTTAGATCCACGCTCTCGCTTGCACGCTCGACTCAGGCGAAACGTGACAATGAGTCATGCTTTTCGTGCGTGCAGCAGGCGTACACCGATTTATAAGACATTATCACGTCAAAAAAATAATTATTGTCTTGCGTGACGATAGATATAATAAGATAACTGGGCTGGTGGTTTTTATATACAACAAAAGAGTTGAATTTCGAGTCATTAGAATGACACAGGTGTGGGAATGCTTAATCTGCGCCTTTATCAGGATGATTTTTGACATTAATTTATTTTAGCGCGATGAGTAATAAAACTTCGTCTTGTAGGTATATGAGTTGCATTAGGGGGTTACCATAAATCATTATCGTAACTTGGCATCAGGTGATATTGTGGTTAAATGTTATAAAAAAAGAGTTATTACGTGAGTCAGCATATCAATAGATAAAAATGAAAATTCACTGATAAATCCGATAACATTTGTCGGTATTCAAACGTAATAAATTCACGAACGACTTTATCTAATTTTGTCCCAAATTACTTGTAACCTTACCAGATATAATACGTTCGGATACGTCTTATCTCTTTCTATATATGTAGTGAATTAATTTAAAAGCGGACGCTTTTAACATGACCGCCCGAAATTGAAATAAATATTCTATATTCTTGTTTCATCCGTGCACGACAAAGTGTCTGCATTGTACTCTATACTAAATAGAGTAAAACTAAAAAACAATGTCAGCTACAGATATATCTTCAAAGTAATATCTAGCACTGACGTTATAGAACAAAAAATATATGCATTAACTATGGATTTCTTTTTCTTTTCGAACTGACTACGCTATTGGCCTAGCGAGGTTTTAAAGCTGTTAACAGCTTCATCGGACTCTAGGCCGATTTTGTTTTGACAACTAGCTCAAGAGTGCACGGTACATCTCGGCTTGGGCTGTTGCCTAGGTTACGCAAAAACGCGTATCTAACTGAGCCAACTTAAGCTAAGCTACATATTCATACATATATTATGTGTACCAAGTATGTATACCTCAATAACTCATATATGTATTTCGTATCGGGCAAGTTTACTGAACTAATTCAGTTCCATAAGGAAAAGAATAAAACCCTTACTTTCGTGTGCACGTGTTTGGAGGTGATCTGTGTAATGTTGTTGCACTGATGAATAAATTATGTGTCACTGTATTCGCGCAGCACTGTATTCCACACCGAGGTAACGGAGCTATGAAAGCAACATTCTTTGACAAAGGAACCTCAATAACGTTTAAACTTAAAAAAGCGATGTATTACACTCTTATGTTATATTATAACAGTTGTTATAGAATGTTATCAGTTATTCTGCTGTTGGGTAATTTACTATTTCGATGGTATTATAAATTATAGTATCGACACAATAATAAAATAAATATTAGTTTTTCGCATAATGATTTTAATCTCGATTAAAATCCCCTTCCTTTCACACCTATTTGTAGTTACAAACCTCGTTTGCGACAACATTGGCTGTTCGTTTTCATTGTCTCTAATAATAACGTATAATCAAGAGCAGAATAATGATGTATTCGATAATTAGTTATCCATTGAGTAGGAATTATGCATTAAGTTAATGCAATAATTTGTTCTAATGACAACCTCAACCGATGCTTAACCTTGGCGTTTTTCTTCGCGCGTGCGTTTTCTCGTCTCATTCTATCACGCTCATTTATCTCTTTCACTTTATGACAAAGTTGTATCTCTTTCCTTTATGCAGGTGAGATATTTTCCGCCCTATTCTCGCCACACTCGAAGAAGTTTTACTGCAAAAATTAGTTTTTAGTGTCTCCTGAATAGCATAATTATTACATGGCGGATCAGGAATGATGACGTCATATCACGTCCGTGGGCGTGTCGTGTTACTGACCGACACGCCTCTATCAACGTGCTGTGATACATTATCAAAGAACATGTTTCAAAGAAAAAGTGATATAGCTTGTTCGTGTTCGAACTGTGATCGGTTGTCAAGGTTGACAGTCACGACAGACATAGATTGTAGAAGACAGCTTGTTCATTGTACATGCGATAATGCAACACGCTAATAAGTGCCGACTTTCTTTTAAAATAAATTATCGACACCAGTGGTAGTCAACCCCGCGCCCGCGTCCACGGTGATCTGTAATGCGCCCGTTGTAAGATTTCGAAATTACTAATTTAAAAATATATTTTTTTTAAATATATGATTCTCGAATCAAATATACCTATGTACAGGTTTGATTTTCACCTAAAAATAAGCAAACATACGCGTATCGCTCTGTAAAAATTTTTCATTTCGCATTTGCTTTGAAAAACGTAGGCCACCGCTGCTCTACACTATATCGCAAAGAAAAGAGCGCGCATATAAGGGAATGTAGCGAGCAGTACATCCAATAATTTTGCAAAGTTTTTGTCTCCATTTATTTTTTGTTTCACTTGAAAATCGTTCGTTTCATATTTGTAAATATATACATGTCCTTCGTGACGCAATATAAATACGGAAGCCGCAAAAAGTGCAACATAGCGGGACGTGCCAGTGTGGGAAGATCTGAAACAGCAAAATTTGACGTGACGTATTTAATGAACAACCGCTAAGTAGATATATCCCAGTGGATCAATTTCTTTAAAGGTTAACACATTCTCAATAGAGTCATCTACTCATTTGCTAAATGTACGTGTATCATTTAAAAAAGCGTTACATATAATAATCTCACAAACATACGACTATCGTACGATGAACACGTGACTAAGTCATGGTTGTCAAATATTTAACTACTAGCTAATAGCCACGGCTTCGCCTGCATTATTTTTTACTATTCTAACAGTATGTTTTATGTAAAAAGCAAAAACATAGGCATCACACCGGTTTTTTAGGGGAATCTTTGTCTGGCATGTAGTGGATTTTATATTTTATTCATAACCTTGTATTATTTCACTCTATATTTTGTAATATTGGTGGTATTTTATTTCTAATACAGTTCGGTTGTTCTGCATAAATGAAGTGGATCAGATATAATACTACGGAGGAATTCTGAGATGTCACAAAAACTCCCTGGAAAGTTCTAACAAGGGGGCCACCATCTTGTTAAAACATTGAAATCATCACAAGACACCTGTAATAGTGTAATTAGTATTATTGTATTGTTAGTTATTAAATAGTGTACATGCCGGGGTTCGAACCTGCGGGCATCGAAATGATATTACACGGGTCATACAGTGATTTGACCACAAACACCACCACGATCTCATAATTACTACGTTCAATAAATTAATTCTGTGTTTAAAATGTATACTTGACAACCCTATCTATTATACCGTAGTAACAGTACGATGTGTGCCAGAAGCCAGACAGAATCATACGTTCACGCATCGCCACCCTCCGAAGATAACACGGTCGCGGTTGTGGCGTGATTCTACATACAAGTAGATTAACTTTTAATTAACTAGCATTAGATTATGTAAATACCTAACACTGATTCTCATATCGCCTATGCTATTAAATTCATATGATATTCTTAGAATCTATAACTTTAACGGCCCACACCAACACCTGTGTCTACTATACCGACATGACTGACGACGCAGTTAGATGAACCATCCATCGGGCCGTGGACGCTCCCGGGCGGGATCGTATAATTTAAAAATGGCTATAAAAGATGATAATGAAGCCGCCATAAACGAATGCCTTAAATCCTAAGGATAAATTAAATTAAATACTAAGAAATCTTAGTTAAAAAGTAGAGTAAGTTAAGTGTAAAATAACAGCAATAATTGCACATAATTACAATGATTTTTGACATAAAAAAAAAAACCCAAGGCGCGCGCGGAAAACAAAAATACGAAGATTTCAGGGGTTCACAGGGAAAAGAATAGGGGAAGTTGGAAAATTTAGGATTTTTAACGGGGGGGGAAAGCCGCCGGCCCGTCTTCTATAAATATAACTAGCCTCTGCCTGCGACTTCGTCCGCGTGGAACTTTGGGCTAACGCTAACACGCAGCGGAAGCTCTCAAGAGGAAAAGAAACCCCGATTTTGAAACATTCTTCGTTAGTGCTCCGCTCCTATACGTCTTAGCGTGACGATATATAGCCTATAACGTTTCTCGATAAATGAGTTGTATAACACTGAAAGAATTTTTCAAATCAGACCAGTAGTTCCTGAGATTACCCCCTACAACGTCACAAACTGACAAACTATACCTCTTTATAGTATTAGTATAGATAAGAATGTAAAGCTAAAGTGTGTGTACATTTTAGATTTTTTTTAAAAGTTATTGCAGGTGTCTAGTAATACATATATTTCAATCATTTTTAGAAACGTCTGTCGGTCTGTTTGTATGAACACGCATCGTTGCTAAAGTACGGCGTTTATGATAAAACCTTTGCAAGAAAATCACAGAGCATATCTTCGAGTAGCATATAGTCTTTGTTTCATTAAAATTTGTCTATCAAAAGTTACTGTACTTTTACCGACGACGCGACTTAAGTACGAGATAATAGGTTGATAATAATTAGACTTAACACATTCAGATGACTTCATTACTCACTGTTTTGTACATTACTTTCCACGCGGACAGAGTCGCGGACATAGCTACTAAATAATAAATCAAACGAAAGCAAAAAAGGTGCGGGCTAAGAGTGTGCAAAAAATACCAATGATAAATGAATTTCCAAAAATTCTTTACTAACTCTCATGTAATTCATGTAAAGTATCCCATGAAACAATTTAAGGTTGATAAGGTATCTATATAAATATGTATATTAGCCGTCAATAAGTCTTAAGAATTTGATTAAGTATTTTTTTTTTATTCCGATACAGTATTAGCTGTGTCCGCCGCTCTGTACGTGTAATTCCTATTTTAAGTTGAGTTACAATAAGATATATATCGTTTTAAATATTCTCTGTTTGAATTATCACAATCATATGTAAAGAAATGGACGTGCTGGAACGCCACCTAGCGACAAGTAATAGTAAAACAGGTAACATAAAAACCTTCCTCATGTAAACACACCCAAGTGTGTCATTTCTCCGCGATGTTCTTTTTCAATCGCAGATAATTCCAACTATATTTTTTCATACATAGATAGGCTTATAACCTAAATTTTAAACAACAATCGATATATCTAAAAATAAACATCTTTCAACAGTAAAAAAACTCACCAGTCCTTGTCTATCAAAATTCATAAACAAATAAAAATAAATAGTCTCAACTAATTTTAACGATTAAAGGGAAAATGAGCTCTGAAGTTTAAGCTATAAGGTAAAAATTGTATTGTTATTTGGTATGGGCTAATTGGTCCATAGTTAGTTCTTTTGCACCGCCGCGTGCGCCTTGTCACGTACTTTATGTTACGATGCATTTCCAATGTCGTACGTGAAAAATGACGTCGGACAAATTAGTTATACTAAATTACATAACAATTAATATTGTGTGTATTTATTAATTGAAACTTCTTATGATATGGTATGGAAATTTTTTCGTTACGCCTTAAACGTAAACTGTTACGGACAGATGAGCTAGAAAATAAATGTTGTAAATAAATGTCTAATAAATGTTTCTCTAGTTTCGCTATTTACTACGAACAGCTGAGTTCTTATGTATATCTATATATTTCTCTAAACTAATGCTCATTATGCGTAATGGGATGTCATATTATATTAAGAAACACGATATATGTACAAGTTTAATGTGTCTGGTATAGTCGGACAAACTATGTCTATGTGTATAAATTTGTTTACATAATACGTACAGATAAACTGTCGTATTTCTTATTTACTTGGTTTCTGTGTTCAATACGTCTTATGTAATGTTTCGAAATATCGTTTATGTAACAATTCAAATGTAACCGCCAATACGATTATTATTATTATTTGTCTAATGTTATACGGAACCCTCAATAAAAATATAATGTAAATTTATGTGAATTATGTAAATGTATGGATGAACGTGCGGCAGTAAGGCACGTATAATATACTAATTGTAAGACTATAATTGTAGTGTTAAACCGCGAAAAATATGTATTGTCACCGGCTCGTTACATACGATTATATACATTGTGAAAGTTAAAATATACAGTCCACTGAAGTTATTGAAGTCAACCAATGTTTCATTGTTCCTGAATCCTCATCAGCTGACCCCAACATAAACATTTTTGTGGAAAAAATACAACAAAACGCCAACGTCACGTGTTCTTCCCAGGTGGTCACCCATCAAAATAATGCCCGTGCCCAACGTTGCGTTTTCAACACTCTACCCGACGCAGTGTTTACGCCCTACCACTTTTCGTTACACAAAATGCTTGCGGATCAAAATTTCAAAAGTCTGATATAAGAAGTTTCACTGCAATAATTTGATATCCATGATTTACTTGTGAAGTTTGCTCATGCAATTTATGTGCGATAGATTTTTCGAGCAAATCTCATCATTTTCTTACCGTTATATCCCATATTTAACTAGAATGAGCACATTTAGACCGCCTACTCTTCTGTATCGCTTGTGAACTCAATATTCATTACTGAAACAACTTAAAACTTTAAGTTAACCCGTTGACTGCCACGGGATTCTTCAGGAAACTGATCTGGGAAGCCATTTTGTTTGAATGATATTAAGTTACTAAATATGATTATTATAGTAAGTAATAATAATAAATAAGTAAAAAAAAGTCATTTTGGAAGATAAACATGATATAAATTATCTCGTAGTTATAGTTGACACTGCAATATCTCGCAAGTCAAGCCTCATTCTTTATCTCTTTTCTGAGCCTACCGATCTATATTTACACTGATATATTACGACTTAAAAGAAATCTTACGAGGGAATTTTTGCCTCTACCTAAAGAAAGCTGTTCTAGATACCTATGTCCTACCTTCTCTTACATACGGATGCAAACCTGGACATATAACACCAAAATAAAAACTAAATTAATAGTATGACAGAAAGCAATGGAAAGGAGCATACTAAAAATAAGAAAAATACAAGAGGTGAAATGCCTACAGATAAGACAAAAAACAAAAATTATGGATGCCTTACGGTATGCTCTAAAAGAGGAGTGGAGGAGGCCTTTACCCGAGAAGGGGTTTCGACCGATGGTTATGACAACAACGACATTGTTCAAGAACTGTTATAAATCTATGTCATTTTCAATATTTTTGCTAACACGTAAACTTAATCCCTGTTATTACAAAAAAGTTAAATACGTATTGAATACTTGCTTTAAAAAGGATTCGAATTAAATGCTCCGCGGTCGCTGAATGTTTCCCATCCTGCTCTTTTGTCTCGCTTTGGTTACGTTAGGTTAGACTTGTGAAAAAGGATAACGCGAACTTGCCTCGGGCGAGCGCGGTGCATTTAATTCGAAAGCTTTTTAAACCAAGTATTTAACTTTTTTGTGATAACACCGAATTTGTCTTTAAAAATGCATGTAATTATCGGAAATTTATGGATTTTATTATTATTATTATATCATGACTTTGATCATAGCTGTAGAAATACGGCAACCAATAGAATGGACGAAATAACTTGTAGTGGGCCTCTTGGGCAAGTTCAGTAACTACGAGATATCTCGTTGTTGGCATACAACGTGTTAAAAAATTAATTTCACAGTATCATGGAAACGCGCACGTCTCCGATTATCTAGACTTGCTCGATGTTTTTATTTTTTTATTTTTGTTATGTTGTTCACACTTTTACTGTATTTTAAATTCAGAGATCTTATTCTTGTTGCTCACAACTGTTACAATTTATGACTCTTTTTAGACTTCGAGTTGTTTTCGTAGTTTTTACTGTCATATTGGCGACAGTTGTTAGTTTTTGTCTGTTATATTTGTCTAACATGCGTTATGCTTATTTTAGAATGATCGAATTAAGGATTGAAATGATTCAGTGACCGAGTGGCTTTTATGGCTATATTTATGAGACGGTACGGAATCACGACATTAATTACTTATAGCCTTATGCTAAGCGGTTTTCTTGGACTATAATAACCATTGCCTTTACAAATACATAAAGACGATATAATAAGTCAAAATAAGCTACAATTGGTAAAACGCTATCCCGAAAATTATCTATGTTAAGCACATAAATAACGTATCTTCTCTATTTATACATATAATAAGAATGTCAATCTAACGTGTCTGAACCGTTTAGATTTTTGTGAAAAAAAATGTTGCAGGTGTCTTGAAATATGTAATAGAATACATTATAAGCCACGCTGAAGCTATTACTGGTTTCAGCATGAATGGGTCGGCTCGCTCGAGGTACTAACACCCTCACACGGAAAACCGACGTGAAGTAACAGTGCTCACATTGTTACGTTTCGTTCGGTCAGTGAGAACGTCGGATACCCATCTCCACTCACCCTCCACACTTCCCCTCCCAAGCACAGCCTGGCAACGTCCTTGCGACTCCCCTGGTGTTGCAAGTGTCTATGGACGGTGGTAACCACTTAACATCAGGTGAACCACATGTTCGTTTGCCTCCTATGCTATAAAAAAATGTAATTTGAGGATGATAACTAAGAGGGTGTTAGGAAAAGCCATGCTACGATGTTTTCTTTGACCAAAAGCTCTGGTTTATTATATGATTCGAACCTACGACTATTAAGGTGCTATATTGGCACAAACTATATAGAAAACCAAAATGACTCGGGGTATAAAAGGTTGTTAAGTAGGTGAACTTAGATCCGGAGTGACTGCCCAGTTTGCGCGGTATGTCCTTAAGCGTTGTTAATTGAGGAGGTACTTTTTATTAATCGACATAATCGGTTATTCCGATGGCGTAATCACATGTGGACTAAGTGGGGTAGATCCCCTAGATCTTGATACATATGGAAGTTCGTTAAATTCAAATAGAAATGATACTGGTTGTTAACTAAAAGTTGCATTAGAAATGATCGAACACGAAAATGTGACAATTTGTTAAAGGTATACCAAGAATGTTGGGATTTTTTTAAATACATTATAGGTCTTTTAGCATTTGATCATAATCTCATCTGATATCAAATAGCGGTTTTATCGAAGACGATGAACACGCTAAACCTGGAAGCACTATCTCTCAAGCAAAGCTGCCGGAACACAGCCGTACGTGCTTGGCGATAGATTTTAAACTTGAACGTGGTAGTTAGCCAGACGGGCTTAGAAAAATCACTACCACCACGCTAAAGTTTCAATAATACAGTTCCCCTTAACCGAAAGTTGGATTGGCTCCTTCGTATGGATTTAAACCAACGTCGATCGACGCGATATCCTAACACACTAATCGCTGAGCCATCATCACTCCAAATCTTTAACGAATGTGATTTAGTTCTGTTCTCTATCTGTGGGAAGGACAGTAAAAGTCAAAAACAATAACAGCCACTGAGAAATGTACAATCCATCGTCAGTTATCGCTGTCAAGGTTTTTACGTTGCATATAGACGGTTTGGTTCTAAAACACGATAAACTAAAAGAGTGTTATTGTGATGGGTTTGTTCATGGAGGTACTAGCGCAGTCGAGGGCAGACTCTTCACTGGTGGTAGTGATAGTAACATTAGTTCCTTTATGCTTGCAGGAGGAGTTATTGTAGTAGATGTATGTAATCAAACACTCTAGCGTATTCAATATCCATACAAATATTATATCCTAACTTTGCCCTTAAAAGTGAATGAAGTCATTAAACGAAGGTAAATAGAAATGCTTCAGTAACTGCTCAACCGTTTTATAATTGGATGGCATGCGTAATACAACCTCTATGAAATCAGATTCATACGATTTAGGAAGTGTGAAGTTATGCTGATGTTTTGAAAACAATCGCACCGCTGTTAAGTCGATTTATCGGCGATCTATTGCTATTTCCGATTGGCGCCAAAGTTTATTAAATAGTAAATCTAAGCAGGATTTCTAGGAATCTTCATTGCGCTTTTAACCGTAATGTTTAGGTATCTAAAAATTATAACATTTTCACTCGAACGCATTTGTTGAGTCA
Organism: Antheraea yamamai; assembly: GCA_036509395.1. Classification (NCBI taxonomy): domain Eukaryota; kingdom Metazoa; phylum Arthropoda; class Insecta; order Lepidoptera; family Saturniidae; genus Antheraea; species Antheraea yamamai. Next base: position 1,718,412 of record AP028447.1, read on the forward strand.
ACAAATTAGGCATATTTTGGACGATGTTCGGTGAAATTTAGTCATAGTTTTCTTGTCACCGATACCTACCTTCTAACTATCTTCTTCTTCTATGTGTAATGAAAATACAGCTTCTTTGAGGCTAAATCACATAAAAATTACAGAACTACTCCGAGCTACTTATTTTTTGGATTTAATTGACCTTTTGGCCATTTTATTAACATCCAATAACAGGATAGGAATCAGCCAGGTTATAACATTGAAACACATTTATAATTTCTAAAAATCTAAGTTTGTATTTCTCCATTCAGATGCGATCAAGAATCCTTACATTAGATATCAAGTCACAGATGCTTAATTTGAGTGAATAGGTTTTGAGTCTGACTTTGCTAAAATCACAAATGCTAAATTAGAGTAAAAAGTTTTTGAATCTGAATTTGCTGACGGTCACCTATAACAGTGGTAGCCAAAATTGTCATCCGAAAGAGCGAAATATAAACAATACAAAATTTTAGTTTATTCATGAGCCTTTTAAACTTAAACTTTGCTTTTAATAGACGTTCTTATGGAAATAATTAGGATTAATAATACACTTTTGAGCTTACCTTTGCTAAGTATATATTTTCTTGTGGACGATTAGCGTTGCGTTCCCAAGATGTTTACTCGTATCTTACAATGCGCGTTAATAGATAATATTCCATCTCTGCACCAAACACTTTGTGGAAGACTCACGGTTTGCTGACCACTTGTGTATAACATCGTTCGTATTGAGGCTGCAGCGAATGGTGCCAAATAATTACTGAATTAGACACCGTTCACAACGTAATTTATAACGATGTTTGAATAATTATTTCAAGTTCAAAGCACTACTTACGTACGTCAGACGTTAGTGCTGAATGTAAACAGGTTCGACACAGATGTTTCCCAGCGTTCTTTGATCACATCCCGGTATCTTCGCTAATGAAAATAACCAACTCTTTCATAAACTTGTATAAATTTATAAATGTTTAGACTTTCCGCAAGTAAATCGGAGTATAGCGTTGAAAGCTAAGGTAAATATTATATATTAAAAATACGAGTTAGATTAAAAAATTTATTACACGTTTGGTCTATATGGGGAGCCGTGATGAGGGTTACTTATGTTTTGGCAGTTGCACAGGAAGGCGATCGATTAAAATCGATCTTTGTTCAGAGATTAGAAACAGAACACTTTGTAGTGATCGGTTGAATGGTGTAAAAGTTAATTCAGTGGCATAAAATGGAGAAGCAAACAAAACATATTAACACGTGCTAATTTTCATGATGTACGGTCAAAAGGTTTTGGAGTTTGTTGATCTTAAATATTAATACTAAAGGTGGTGGAAATCATCCAACTCGCCAACGGAAGGAAACGTTCCCAGAAAAGTGACCGCATTGCTACGTTTTACGCAGACCGAGATATTGGCCAGCCCATGATTACAACATGCGACGACTAGTCGATTTCATAACTTATTAAATCTAAGGGTTCAGCTCAAAACAGCTAAGCAAAAACACATATAGTCAATTAATAAGGGTAGCATACGTACGGTGCTTGACCTTTTTTAACCGACTTCAAAAAAAGGAGGAGGTTATCAATTCGACTGAATTTTTTTTTTGTTGAGACAATTTCTGTACCAGCTCTTGTTGAAATTACAGACATAAAATAAATAATATTTTCTAAACCATGTACATACAAGTTTTAAGAGTGAATAAAGGGCTATGAGCGACGTTAGGCAACGACTACTATATTTTACTGGATCTAAACTAGCATACACTAGATGTAGTATCATGGGTAGGTGTAGACGTGTCGTATTCCTTTTCTCATTTGATGTTAAATAATAATATGGTCTAAAATGTTAAACACGCTAAAACTATAGGGGACTCTCAAATAAAGCTACCCGAACATATCAACAGACGCTAGGCGACAAACTTTCAACTTGAAGGCAGTAGTTAGTAAGGGGTACTTAGAAAAAGCCTTGTCACAATGTCATGGATTCATCACGCTGTTTCCTTCACCGAAGGTGGTAGAAGCACGTTGAAGCTATTACTGGTTTCAGCATGAATCGATCGGCTCACCCGGGGTAGTATCACCTACTCACAGAAAACTGACGTGAAGTACCAGTGCCTGCATTGTTGCGTTTCGTTCGGTCAGTGAGAGCGCCGGAGACACACCTCCCCTACCCGCCCCTTTCTGCTACCCCCTCCCCACAACACAGGCTAGCAAAGCACTTGCGACTGCCCTGGTGTTGTTATTGTGTTGTGTCTATGGACGGTGACGATCACTTAACATCAGGTGACACACCTGTTCGTTTGCCTACTGTGAAATAAAAAAAAAACCGAAAACTCCGACTCAATTGCTAGAATTCAAACCTACGTCGATTGACACAGTGCCCAAACACGCTATCAATTAAGCCGTTATCGTTTCAAAAGTTGCCACATTAGACAGTGTATTACAGTAATGAAAAGGGGTTGGTAGAAAATAGTCCACCATAGCGACCATATATTTCATTGCATTCATATATTTCACTGCAGTCATAGGAGACCAGCGACTGGGATGGATTGCTAAACTCCTATTTGTTGATATTATATTTGGATTGTTCTATGTTTTCATCAGGGACAGTGTTTAAAGTACACATACAATGCCGTGCTAAGATAAAAAGCCAAATGTTTATTTGCTACCCTACTGACGAGTTTGACAAAGTGCCTTGTTTCACAAGCCATTACGCGATGCATATGTAAGTCAAGGTCTTTGTCTCGGGAGAGGCTTATTTAACTAATATTAGCCTGGAAATGTAACATGAAAGACTCAAGTTCAGTGTCGTTCTAAAGCTTAGCGTTGACTCCGATGAAGACAGGTCGCATGAATCGCGAATGTTACACGAATATTGTTAGCGTCTATCGTTATAAATGTTTTGCTGTTAGAGGAGAAGAAAATATGAAATAATACATGAACAATTGTTCGTAGAAATAGAACAATGTGCTTTCAAAATAAGTTCTCTATTTTTTTAAATATACAAACATGTTTTGTAAACTTTGTATCCACTTCTTTTTATACTGTTGACTTTGGACTTTGGAGACTGTTGATAATATAATAAATCCCTATAAGATAAAGGATGGATGTAAGTATGTTTGTTACTTTTTTAGTATATTATTTATTCTTGTTTACGTAAACTTGTCAAATAACATAAGAATCCTCTCATCTGATAGAGCTATCTCCGTGTACGTTGTGTACAACGTTAGAATTTTACGAAGATAATGTATAGTGCAATCATTCTTGGCAAAACTCAGAAGAAGCCGCCGGCGGATGCAAGTATTTAAAATAAATATAACTGGAAAACTTTTTTCCATTACTAGTTTTATTATTATTATTTGTTCGTTTTATATTTCACAAAATAGATTTATTACCAGTGGTCGTGGTAGTCAAGTGGTTTCACCGGTGGAGTATCAATACTTTTTGCAACCCGGTATGTACCAACTAATTTTTATATAGAAAATACAGAACTGTTGATTTCTCGGAGTTTGAAATCGCTAATACGTCTTGGTTATGCTCAAATAGGTATGAACTTTCCTTCGAAAAGAGGCCTATGAATGACCCTGTATTGGGTCTGCTACAAGGTGACGGTGATAAAGCCCAGGATACATTAGGGGACGAAATGTCCCACAACATTGAATCTACGTGACGCTGCAACGTTCCTCAGTGTCCCGCAACTTGTCTCTCACATTTGCAAAACAGTCACGTGTTTCGGGACATATTGCATGCTCCCGTAATGATAGCGGGCGCACGTGTTGCGGGTCAGTGTCGCGGCATTTGTTGCCGAGTGTAGACGTGCATACAACATGCTCTTCAACATACCTGTAGAGTGGGGAAACGAAACCGTACTATTACTTCTTGAGATTTACCACAGTTATGTTTTGTTGTGGGATACTTCGAGCCGGTATTACCGAAATAAAATGTAAAAAAATGACGCGTGGGAGAATATTGTCAAGACGCTTAATCTACTGAGAAAAGAAATAGAAACCAAACTGCATACCCTCCGTTGGCAATTAGTCCGTGAAAGAAAGAAAATAAAATTAATAAATTCGCAAATGATCCGTCAAAAAATCCGGAGACCATTTAAATTTTACTTCTTTCTCGCTGTAGTAAAAAAATCCGTATCCAACATCTTTTATTTCTCTTACATATCTCTCCCAAAATAAGTATGTACGCAGCACTAATCGCCACAAACTCCTCGGGCGACATTTCAATAAGCACCGACTAGTGTGGCCGGCAAAAATGTTCCGCGACACTTGTGTCGGAACATTCACATAGTTGTTGCGCAACATGTTCCGGAACATGCCCCTCCATTTGTCCCCTAGTGTATCCGAGGCTTAAGACTAAAACTAAGACATATGTTCTTGTTTATTATTTATTTGATAAATGTTTTCAAATACATGTTGCAGCCGAAATTGAAAGTTTTTATTAAACTCTTCTTATAATAATCCATTATATCTTTATATATATATTTCTTCTGTGCGTGTGTATGTCACTGAACTCCTCCTAAACGGCTGGACCGATTTTGATGAAATTTTGTGTGCGTGTTCGAGTGGACCCGAGAATGGTTTAGATTCACAATTGGACCCGGTAGGTGGCGCTGCGGTTGAATTTTAGATTTTTTTTATTATCAAGGCAGGACAACGTCTGCCAGGGCCGCTAGTAACACTATATAAATCCAAAGGTACTGAATAACGAAAGCTATACTTCTACACACCACACTTATACGATTCATAGGTAAAGCTGTGATAATATATGAGTGCAGAATAAATACGATTGCGATGCGGCGTCACTCGACGGATAAATCGACGCGAACCTTTACCAAAATCTGACATATCTATATCTATACAGCACGTAATATTTACTGCGTATACAAGGTGTTGCGCAATTGAATTTTAATAAATACTATATGTATGTAAATATATACTGGGAGTTGTACGTACACGAAATTTTACGGAGTCAACAAAATAGAAATCTACATTTTATTCAGCAATGTATGTATCCAGAATTTTTTGCTTATCTTTCGTTTATGTAATTGCGTGTTATTTGAAACGACAAAAAGGAATACTGTGACAAATGTTTTATAAATATTTACAAATCTCTTTACACTATACCAGGAAGGTCATAATATTACACGTGCTATATTCCGGAAGACCTTGAAATGTGTGTCCGTACTTGTCTACATACTTAAACATATTTAAAAAAGTCGAGACAGTCACAAGGACTGCCAACCGTAGTGAAAAATCAGAAGAATGAATAATTGCGTTCTTTTTTAAATATTTAAATATTTTTTTATAGCCTGAATTATTTCAATTTTATAATTTGTAAATTATTAACATACTAACGGGCCCGGCAGACGGTGTCCCGTCCTGATAATAAAAAAATCCTTGACAAATTATATACCAAAACTTTCCCCATGAATCACTTTATCCACTGGGGAAAACTGCATGAAATTCCGTTCAGTAGTTTTTGAGCTTATCGCGAACAGACAGACAGACAGACGCGGTAGGGGACTTTGTTTTATACTATGTAATGAAGTATGGTGTTCACACCTATTTGCAATCCGAGCAATAATTATGTACATTTTTATACAGTCTATTAATTAGTCAAAAATATGATGACCTGTACCAGCTCAACACAAAATATCAATATTACATGTACACAAGCTGTTATATCACGCGTCGCTAGTCTGACGCAAGCGCAATACGTCACTAGCATGTCGATGTCGTTGGTGACGGTCGGTGTCATGAACGCACAGCATTTTACCCATCCAAAAATTCAGACACGCATATGTGACGCAAACCCCAAAGTTTTTCCCTTACCATATAATTTTCGCACAACATGGCTGAAGAAATTATCTCTTTAAAATAACTTAAACACAAAAATAAAATCTATATATGACACAAATGACTATGACTATATATTACATTGGATCCTGTTGACGTGGCACTTATATTTTTAATTATTACCCAATTAAAGACTTGAGTTACGTTAATTATTTAGTGTAAATCAAAATTGCCCCTTACGGCGTATCACTAATATAGAATTATGAGTAACTAGCCTCTGCCCGCGACGTCGTCCTCGTGGAATAGTTATTTTTGGGTTCACGCTAACACGCAGCGGAAGCTCTCAAGAGGAATAAAATCCCCGATTTTGGAACATTTTTCATTGGTGCTCCGTGCCTATTGGTCTTAGCGTGATGGGGTGGCAACCACCACACCCACACAGGTCGGGGTACCTAGCCTAGGCAGTGGACTATATACTTAAAATTGGCTGGAGCTAGATACCCCTGGAAAAATATATGCCGAAAGGATTTTCTTTATAATCGGGTAAAACGCTCACTTACCTGATATAATGTCTTCTCCGCCGCCGTTGCCGTTGGTGTGAGCACCATATGCCAAGATGTATACACACAATGCACAAAAGAAAATTCCGAGACGCCGTGTCGCTAGTATGGTGAGCGAGTCCGAATGTAAGCGCGGGTTCCGAGCAAGTGCCGCCGAGCAAGTGACCTATTATCACCGATTGTCCGTTGACAAACAATGTGTCAAAAAATAATTTTGCCTACCCCCAACCAATTTATGCCCGAACACGTGATGATTAGCCTATAACCTTTCTCGATAAAGGAGCTATATAACACTGAAAGAATCTTTCATATCGGACCAGTAGTTCCTGAGATTACTCCCTACAACGTCACAAACTCACAAACTTTACCTCTTTATAATATTAGTATAGACAAAGACAAAGTCATTCGTGTGAAGATATCTAAATAGTTTCTATGACTATGATGAACAGGAAACTAAGTGCCATAAATCGATCTGAATCATGTAGACAATTATGATACAACGTTAGTACATTGCAGCTATACGATCCCGGAGTGAGTCGCTAGTATATTATAATGTCACTAGCGGGCCTGGTGAACATTGTCCTGCATTGACCTTCTTCTTATTCCTTCCTTTCCCGGTCTGGTGCCAAAGTCCGCTTTCTTACTAAACTTCCTCCATATTGCCCGATCTGCGGCATCCTTCTGTGTGAGGTTTCCTTCAAGTCCGCCTTCACCACGTCCAACCAGCGTTTATTGGGTTTGCCGCGAGACCTTAGGCCTTGTACAATGATATTGAGGCATCTATTTCCGACGTAGTCTGGAGGCCTGCGAATTATGTGGCCGTACCAGCGGAGTCGACTCTCCTGCAGCTTGTCTGCGATATCACGGACTCCAAGGCTACCACGGATGTGCTCGTTTCGAATGCGATCTAATCGCGTAACGCCACACATCCTGTTGTCCTGCGTTGATAATATTTATAAGTAATTCTAAAAGTCAACCGCAACGCCACCTACTAGGTCCAATTGTGAATCTAAACCATTCTCGAATCCACCTGAACATACACAAAAAGTTTCATCAATATCTGTTAGGAAAAGTTCAGTTACATACACACGGACAGAATAATTATACATATAAAGATTTCTAACTTCCTTTTTTGATTTGAATATCGGAAGTGTGGGAGTAAGCTATGGAACTGAATTTTCAGAATCTTCCTTCATTCCATATTATAAAACAAAGTCCCCTACCGCATCTGTCTGTTCGCGATATACTCAAAAACTACTGACCGGATTTTCATGCGGCTTTCACCAGTAGATAGAGTGATTCACGAAGAAGGTTTAGGCATATAGTTTGTCCAGGGTTTTTTTTATTATCATGGCGGGACAACGTCCGTCGGGCCCGCTAATATATTTATAATATGTAATTATATACAATAGTGGTAGAAATTATATACACCTGTATTCTTAAAAAAAAAAACACAAACAGCGGCATACTATATCGACATTTTTTTTAGATTTATTTTTAGCAACCAATCTTCCTGATTATTCCTTTTTTTTTTTTTTTATTTTAACATGGAGAGAAAATCCTTCATGGACTGTCAGGCCCCCGGGGGAGAGCCCGACCTGAACCGACCACCAGCCTTTGTGCTGCCACGCAGGGGTGGTGCCATACGGCGACTTTAACCGGCTAAAACTCCACGACAACCAACGCCGCACTATGGGAGTGTCCCGGGGTTGCGTTAACAAGCTCCGCAACACCCCCGGCGGCAGGCGCTTCCCGCGCCACACCCGACTGAGGCAGCCTGGTTGTGAGACTGCCTCCCAGCCCGCCAAACCCGTGCAATGGGAGTCCAGGGCCCCCGCCCCTTTCGCCCTGGGTTCGGCTGGCAGCGGAACAGCGAAGCCGCTCCGCCGCCACCCCGAGATTGATTTTTTACCGAGGTTTACTCCTGATTATTCCTGCCATTGTCGCGTAGGTGAAATGATATTACAAGTTTCTTGCAATAATTTCAATTTTCTAACAAGATGGTGGCCGTCTTGTTAGAACTTTCCATAGAATTTTTATGGAATCCCAGAATTCATGCTCCGCAGTATTATTTCCACCCACTTCACTTGTGCACAATAACCGAACTATATTACCTAAAATACCACCAATATAACACAATATAGAGTCACATAATACAAGATTATGAATACAATCCACTACATAAGATACCAAAATACCACGGACAAACTCCATGTCGACTTTTTGAAAAATGTTAATAGTAGCGTTTTGTTATTTTATGTTGCGAACATTTAGTATTTCATCAAACGACAATAGCAAACTGTCTTTAATAAATATGAATTTTTATTTACAAACATTTTAAAATACTGTTATTACTGAATCATGATAATTTTAGTAAATATAAATATGTACAATGTTCGTCTTAAACATGTTTGAAACGCAGAAACAAAATGTATATAAAAGACGATCTTGTTGTATTATCTATCTGTCTGTTTATCCAAGTGGGAATACTGCTATTGAAAGACCAGTCATAGATAGATTAAAAAATAATACATACCTATGTATATCTACTTACATGACTGACTGGAATTAGATTATTGAGAACTGTACGATTACGTACATTGCACGTTGCTCTACGTATTATGTGCGCATCAGCACTGTGTAATTAAAATTATATTTATTAAATACCCGAGCTGTTAGTCACGTTCAATCACTCAGGTTGCACAGCAACATCATTGTAACAAATTAAATAAACTAATTGTGACCTAAGAAGCAACTGTATTCCCAAAAACGCGCACCCCAAGAACATCATGGGAAGTATGTAAGGCAAGGACTTACTCCTTACCCCTACAGGAATGACCATAAAACTTCCTTACAGTTCGCAGCTTCTGCGACACTAATTGTACTACAGGAAAAAAATATTTTATAAAACGTTGACCTTACTGGAATCGTTTACGAGCAGCGAAACACATAGATTCAAATTTATGGAATGGCATGTCCATATATTCATAATTCATTGGTACGCAGAAGGACTCTGAATGCGAAAAAAAATTGTTCGAAATATTTACCATTAGTGTTAGAGTGTTGTAAGAGACAATCACGTCACGTGTTCCCGCGTGTCTGGAAATGATCACGTTAAATATAATTAGACACGCGTGAATGAAAATTTGTGATGTCCAAATCCTCAATACATTGACGATTCATTGAGGAATTCTATATATTCGTCGTTGATCTCGTTTTTAACCCACATACATATTTACCGTTTACTTTCTTTCGAAATTGATTTTAACTAGAAGGGAATATTATCTGTCCAACGGATATTTAAAATCGATACCATTCACTTAGGAATCGCATAAGAAGCGTTCCGAAAAAGTTTAGGAAAATCCCAAGAGATCAGAGGAAAGCGAAATAGGTAATTTTCTACGTAGATCGCCTCCTTGAATTACTTTCAACAGATGACGCTCGTAAGGACGTGTTTGTTTTTTTTTCCAACCGACAGCAGCAACTGAATCATTTGATAGCAGCGTCCAACATAGCTCTGTCATTCACGATGTGCGGTTGTGAAATCTAACTTATTATTTGCAAGCATTTCTTACAAAAAAAGTGATTTTTGAGAATTTTTTATTTCGATTACTTTAACTCTATAATTTTTTTAATAGAGCGAATTTAACTTACGTTTTGTAAATATTCATTTTGATCAGTCAGTCTATGACTATAGATTGGTTTCGCAACCTCATACATAACCGCATATTCATTCAAACGTGTTTTAAGAATACTCAAGGACTAAGTTTGAGAATGTCACAGATTTGGATAAAGTTTTGCTATACGGAGAGTATATAAAATTGCCCTGTAAATTAATACATAACAAGATTGCTACACAAAAATAAGTATAAAACGTTTGGGGAGCCGCAGGTTCAGCTAGTCAATAATTTACATTTAACATTAGATGAAGTAATTTACAACCGGATAAAGTTACAAATGACGTTAAGTTTGTTTTTCGAATTGACTATGCACTGTGTGCCTTTACAGGTTCACGAAGTAATTTCGGCGAACGTTTATGGCAATCAATGGTTTGCCAACAATATGTTGTGGTTGATGTGATGATGATATTATATACCCAATTCTATTATACCTAAAGATATGTTACCTACAAGATATTTAGAAAAAAACAAACGATACGATAACGCACACATACGTAAAGTAATATTGTAACGCCGCATTGTCTTAAATACTAAACTACCTGTACTGAAATGTGGAAGTAAGATGGCATATTCTCAATATCGGTGGTGAAAAAGAAATAGTTATATGTTGATTAGATACGGGCGGATTGACGGGGCAGCCGTCAAAAATATACTGACTAGCCAAGTTTTAACAAGGCGTTGTCGAACCGCTTCTGAAATATCTATATGGATATAATATTAATTAATATATCTAATAAAATGGAGGGTGAAAACCTCTGGAGAGTGGTTACGATTTGATCTATGACACCGATAAAGTTTTATAGGAAGACTGAAGAATCGAGGTGCGCACTTTTTACATCTATTTGCTCACAGTAATCGGAACAATAAGGCTTCAATATTCACGGCTTTTGCGTCTTTGACAGATGATTTAAGTGGTTCTTTGTCACCAATTATGTTCGAGTCTAAGGAGACAGTTCCGGGATAGGATCACAATTATGCATACTGCCAGATGGACGTAGTTTGAAGGCACACTCGCTCGTGTTCGTTCAGTGTTAGAGTGTTCTGAAGCGTTAATGTGTCACCGTGCTGCTTTGTTTGTTACTTTTTGTTCGCGATGTCTGTAGAGAATTCTAGAACGTTCCAGATATTTCTCCAAACGTTTCTTATAATGATACAGAATCAATTTAGTTAAATTTAAATACACGATTATTGATTTTCATTTCATATTATTCAAAACTCGTTTTCAGACAATGAATTATTCGTAATAGGAAACGATATTTATATTTGCTATTCTCAATTAATGAATTATTAATGTGCCTATAATTTTATCAGTTCATTGATTTCTCCTGTCGAAATTATTGTAAAATAAACGACCCTATTTTTGTATACCACTTAAACATAAGCTTATAATATTATCTAGGTAATATAAGGTATTTGGGAGGTATTAGGCCATATAAATCGGAAAATACAATAGTGCAGTACATTATTCTTTATTCTTCTCGATGACTGGGTTGTTTTTCGAACCGGTGGTAGTTTTGACGTTCATAGGTGCCTTATTAGGGCCTAAACTGAATAAAGTATCTTTAATTTGATTTGATTTTTTCAGTAAATTTCGTAGATTACATTACAGATATAAAGTAACGTAATCATAAGAATAATTTGTTTGTGCGAAAACAATTACGTAGCTCATTTGACTGTAAGCTATACTGATATTATAAAACTGAAGAGTTTGTTTGCTTGAACGCGCTAATCTCAGGAACTACTTGTCCAGTTGGAAAAGATCTTTCAGTGTTAGATAGCTCATTTATCAAGGAAGGCTATAGGCTATCACGCTAAGACCATAGGAGCAGAGCACCAATGAAAAATATTTTTTTTAAAACCGGATTTTTTCCTTTGGAAAGCTTCCGCTGACTTTTACCTAACGCTTTAATGTGCTACTCTTACTAATATAAGCGTCATGTAGGTACCTAAAAGAGCTCCTTAATGTACATATTATTTAAAAATATACTCACTTTCTACGGAAACGAAGTCGCGAGTTCAAGTTAGCGTTAGTCCAAAGTAACTATTCCACGCTGACGAAGTTGCGGGCAGAAGTTAGTGAACTAAAAATATCGAAGTACCACATATGGATGCAAATGGTGTGTACATTTATGATGCCACGTTAGTACATCACATCCAGCCAAAACCAGGGTGGGTCGCTAGTGGTAGAATAAAGTGCATTCACAGATAGGGATACTTAAATTTCAAAAGCGGGTAATATATGAAAAGTATGAAATACCTTTACGCACTTTTATATAAACAATCCAGGGTAATATAATTTTATGACTAATTATAATGGACATAAAATGCTGGCAAGTATTCTTGGAGATAACGATATCCAATTTTTTTTTTTCATATCATAGGAGGTAAACTAACTGCAGGGTCACCTGATGTTAAGTGATCACCGCCGTCCATAGACACTAGCAATACCAGGGGAGTCGCAAGTGCGTTGCCAGCCTGTGTTGGAGGGAGGGAAGGGAGACAGGGGCAGAGGAAAGTGGGAAGAGAATGGGAGGGGTGCGTCCGGCGCTCTCACTGACCGAACGAAACGCAACAATGGAAGCACTATTACATCACCTTGGTTTTCTGTGGGACGGGTGGTACTACCCCGGGCGAGCCGACTCATTTTTACTCAAACCAGGAATAGCTTCGGCGTGGCTCTACCATCTACACGAATATCAAAATTGGCTAAGAGAGGTCAGTAAGCTGACGATAACCGATGATGGTTTGTTAACCTATCATTGGTCACCAGTGTTTTTATATCATACTGTTCAAGCGCATTGCCATTATTGTTGGCTTTTAAAAACAGCTCCATACGCAGTATGTAACCGCGAAGATTAGCAGAATTTTAACTATTTTTGACCATTCGCTTTTGTCAGCAAAATTAAGCAAAACTCTTACCTCCCTCGTACGGATACGTAAGCGTTGCCTTATTTTTTATAAAAAACTCTCACGATTTTCCTCATGAGGTGTAAAGAAAAGTACAATGTGTAAATATGCTAATGTTCCCGCCGTAATTACCATTGAGACGTTCCTCCCATGTCGTCAAAAATAAGCAAAACTATAACTCCTCCACCCCCTTTATTGCTTACTTAATATTTGATCTTAATCTATCGCTACACTACAGATTCAGTCCCGTTTCTATAATACAGAGATAAACCCTATTTTAAGCGATTATTCAGTCCCATTTCTGTAATAAAAAGTTAAACCCTTTTTAAGCGATTATGGCTTAGTTAATAGCTTGTTCGGACACCACGTCGATGGAAATAGGTTCGAAACCCTACAGCTTAATCGGAGCTTTCGGTGAAGGAATCATCAGGATGAAGCCACAAGATGGTGGTAGGGTTTTTTATAAGTCCGCTTGGCTAGCTACCACCCTCGAGTTGAAAATCTATCGCCAAGCATCTGTTGGTGCGTTCCGACACACACTTGAGAGCCAGCCCCCTCTAAGTTTAGCGTGTATACCATCTTAGATTACACTGTAATTTAACATCAGGATTGTGGTGTAACGCTAAAACTAACAAAGTATAAATAAAGCCCGATCAAGTTTCTTGTCGGTTCTTCTCGATGACTGGGTTGTTTGTCCGAACCGGTGGTAGTTTTGTCGTGCATTAACACCTTCCCAGAGCCTAAATTGAAGTGTTATTGATTTTTAACGTGTCCCCATTCACGCCTATATCTTAAGTTAATAAATTCAACGTTTCTTTAATCCACCCGAAAGATTATTAACAATTATAATTTTGTTATAAATTTTCAATAAAATCCGACAATGTCGGTTCATCCGTTTACGATTTACATAACGTATTCATTATTACCGTGAAATGATTTGTTATTCAATTAGGACATAGGGAGGCCCGAGAAGGGAAAGACAATTTCTGGAATTCACGCGTTGTCAATACTTTGACCTCATATCTACACAAAAACTATTATAAGGGTTATGAAGTTACTAATATTATTTTAAGATTTCAGGTTCGTTTTGTAGTTAGAACTAGTAGAGTCACAATTAATATAATAGTAGTAGTAAAGTATAAAAGAATAAAATAATAGATTTGCAAATTTCTATGCTTTGACTTTTTTTCTAGTAGATTATTACTGCCATTGTCGAGTAAATAATGATATTAGTAGTTTTTTCCGATCATTTCAATATTGTAACAAAACGGTGGCCGTTCTGTTAGAACTTTCCGGGGAGTATTTGTGGCAGGTCAGAATCCTCTTGTGCACAATAACCGAACTATATTGCCTAAAATACCACCAATAATACAAAATATAAAATCATATAACACAAGATTACGAATAATATATAAAAATGAGACGAACCATGTAAGAAAGATCCAGCCAAAAACTCGAATGGATATTTATGAATTCACAACTATACATGTAATTTAATGCATTTTAAGTAGTAAGAATGTATTGATCTCTAATAAGACATCATATGCTAGGTCGTCGTAACGTTTGATTTGTTTTATGCACTCTGCGTTCGGATTCAATATAGCCTAATTGGTGAAGTTCATCGCTCTTTAAATTGCGTGTCTAGAATGTTTTGTGCTCGTCATTGGCCTGTTGCTATGTGGTGCAGAATACCGCTTCCAGTGTCTTGGATTTGGAACTCTTTCTGCCTTCCTTTTCAACATGATTATAAACAGACTGAAATCCAAAGCAACTGCGACCTTAGTGAGATTTCCTTCCAGTCTCCCGAGTTTTTTTTATTTCTTGTACCAAATTTTTTTTCAAACTTCCTACGCTATTGGCCTAGCAAGGCCTTAGCAGCTCCACCGGAATACTAAGGCGAGTGCTTAAGGCACTCAGCCGATTTTATTTTGACAACTAGCTCAAGGATGCACGCCACACCTTGGCTAAGACGCGAATCTAACTGAGCTAACCTTTTTCTTTTAACGTGGAGAATAATCCTCATAGATTGCCAGGCTAAGCACGCAGGTGGTGGCGCCTTTCGGCGAGTCAAACTGGCTTAATCTCCACGATAAACTACGCTGCACTATGGGGGTGTCTCGGGGTTGCATGAGCAAGCTCCTCTACATCTCCGGCGGCAGGCGATTCCCTTCGCCGCACCCGACTGAGGTACCCCGGTTGCAAGACTGCCTCTCAGCTCGCCAAACCCGTGCAATGGAGGGTCGAGGCCCCCGCTCTTTCTCTTCTGGGTTCAGCCGGCAGCGGAGAGATAAGCACCTCCGCCGCCGCCCCACCATTGATTTTTTACCGAAGTTTACTCCTCATCGCCACCCCTTCCCTAAAGACTAAAACTGAGCTAACCTAAGCTAAGCTACATATTCATACATATATGAGTTAGTGAAATATATATGTGTACCAAGCATGTACATATCAATAACTCAAATATATATTTCGTTATAAAGTATAAGTTTACTGAACTAATTGAGTTCTATAAGGGAAAAAAATAAAACACTTCCACTTTCATGTGTAAGCGTGTGAGCGTGCATGTGTGTGGCGGTGACCTGCGTAATGATCTTGTAGTGATGAATAAATTTTGGGTCACTGTATTCGTGCGAGCAGCGTACTCGAGGATTCCAGACCGAGTGAACGGACCATGGCTTGAGCCGCTACCGAGGGGGCCTTCTCTGGTGTACGGGAGCGAAGTTTACTCCCAGACCACGACGGCGTAATCTGTGGCTACGTGGGCATGGGCGTGCACACTCTCTGTTTGAAGAGACAGTCTGGTACTGATCGTTCTCTGCCGTTATATCATTGGGAGGATCGGTAAAAATGTTTCGCTGACGTCTTTTGTAATACAGGGCGTTTGGTACGGTCTCATAATATGGCGGATACCACTAACGGACTGGGAGCATTTCTGTACCTGATTGTACGAGTAAGTACACTGCAATTCAAAACAACGGCGACCATAGTAAGATTTCCGATTTATCGACAGTCATTTCTCGTTGCAATTCGTCCTGAATGAAATTATCTATACTCAGATATCTTAGTATATCTATCTCGCTTACTTTTAATTAGAACAACGTTAGACTATGTTAACGTCTGTCTCTCCCGCAATGCAAATTAATTTACAAAGCAAGTAATTTAATTTAAGTAATGTAATTTTGTTCGACCTAATCCGCAAAAATATTAAAGAAGAACATAATTTTACACAAGCAATGCTACTACTGATGCAACCTAGTTTAATAAATATTTGTTATTGTAATCAGATTAATCTATTTGCTTGAAGAATGATCGGGAATGATTTTTACCTGGTTCATGCGGCGATGTGCAGTTCTATGATCCATTTTCCTGCGTCGAGTGCATTAAGCTCGCTTTATCAAGTTTCATTGAAAAGAACAAGTAATAAGCTTTTAAATTTTATTGATTTATTGTTAATATTTGCGTTTACTATATTCAGTTTTACCGTTCGACTAAAATCTAGTTCTAAATTTGTTTTAATTAATCGTAACTGGCACCAGACGGAAAAGTTAGTTTTAGATTGTGTATGTTATGTCAATTATATATTTATTTGTTTTGTCTTGATTCAATATGTCAAAAGTGAACGTATCTCTTTAATAATGTATATTTATACACACAAATAATTACAATTATTATTGTCATACTGGATATGCAAAAAAATTTACTCCTGGACTGTCCAAAATCATATGGCTTTTATTTCTCGAAATCATGTGGTTTTAAACTAATGTAGACCTTATGATGCACTGGTCAACACACTGCTGGCAGCATAAGTTTAAAAAAATACCCTATTTATTACAAAACATGAAAAACTTGGACAAGAACAAAGTATGTAATGTAAAATTGTAATTTTTAAAAAATGGCTAGATAGTCGAGAACAAAATCCGCCATTTTGAGATCTGGGTCTTATAGAATCAGCCGAGGGGTAAATCGGCAATCTAATAAATTGTATTCAAGTAAATTAAGTAAAACAAATGCTTTTAGCTATAACAGATTTCACATTGGTATGTTTCATTGTTGGTTAAATCCTTGTTACAATATTAGGTACATACGATTTTTTTCAATATCAGTATCGAAAAACGAAATGATTACAAAGACGATAAGTTAGTAAAAATATAAGTAATATGAATGAAAATTGCTTAGCGAATTAATTTTAAAAGTTTTACTCTTTTTCATAGAAACTAAGCACCGAAATTACACAAATGTTAGTTATTTTTTCTAATTATTTTTCCTACATAGATAATGAATTCTAATTATAGAAGATTTTTACTGCTGTTATCGAATACGTAATTAATACAGAGTGTCTTTTGAAAAAACAAAATAGCGGCTCTGTGTTAGAATTTTCCAGATAGTTATTTTTACTTTCGTGAATCAAAATTGCCATTTTATTATTTCCAATTCACAATATTACGTAATACACGACTAATATTACACAATGTGTAGTAAAATAACACAAATTTATGAATAATACATAATTAAAAACTACTGCACGACATTAAGAAGATAATATCCCGTCAAAAGATAACTGATCGATACATCGATCGATATTATCTATGACACTAGATTTTTAAGGGATCTTAGTGTGTCAAATAGCTGATTTTATATTTTTTTCATAATCGTATGTTATTAGACTCTATATTTTGTAATATTGCTAATGTTTTACGTAATACAGTTCGGTCATTGTGTACAAATGATGTGGATGGGAAATGATACCGCGGAAAATTTCGAGACGCCACAAAAACTACACGGAAAATTTTAAGAAGGGAGCCTCCATCTTGCCAGAACATTGAAATTATCACAAAACACACTTAATAATAGGCAATTATTATTATTTGATTTATTCATAAGACAATACTGTGCACTATAAATATAAACAAATTACTAAACTACTATAATTATGAAATGGGGTCTTACTTGGTTACATGGTCTGGATACCTGTGCCTTTTCCTAAGAATGGAAAAAACAATTTGAAATGCTTGCCATCTTCTTCTATTTTATTTTTGGCAACCAGTCCTCTAGTAGACTGTTACTGCCATTGTCAAGTGAGTAACGATATTACAAGTTTCTTGATATAATTTCAATGAACTAATAAGATGGTTATCATAAAGACTACTACTTGGCATTCCAAGACCCCAACAAAAACTCCAATGCGTGTCTTAAATATTTTCACACTAAACATCGACTTATCTATGCTGCTTGGTTTTTTTTTTATCAAATGAATTCTATTTAACGTTCCAGCAGTATTTTCAAATACCGACGTCAGTTAGGAACACGAGGCGTGCGTGCGATTTTCAATGTGAAATTCCATGAAAACCGCCCGAGGCGTATTACAGCAGCATACAACCCGGCCATATATAACCGAGCTTTTTCATAGCGCCGGATCATTTCGTCCTGGACTGTGGGTTCCTGTACACTCACATAATCCCTATACAGATTTTTTTGACGCTTTGAAGTTTCTAGTGATCTGTGCTATTCGATTATTATTATTTTCTTTAATTTAAAAGTGTCAGTCCGTGTTTTGGAATTTAAGGTACGCTTTTTTAATTCTAATATTTGCGACATCTTTTTATTATTATTTTTCTATGTTATGGCCAGTGAGCGCTAAGTTATATTATTTTCTTGTAATTTATATTTTAAAAAAAATCTTACAATTGAAAACCTGTATGGTTTTGTCTATAGTGTCAGTAGTAACAGCTCTAAGTTCGACAGTTATCCAGATTTAAAAATATATATATTTAAAAAGTCATATAACTCCAAAAACTTAAATTTCTATAGTTTTCCGTAAGAATTTTCTATATTTAAGAAATATTACGATCTTTGGCAGAACATAATCTGCCTTCCGGGTCCACTGGTATATATATAAAATTAAAGTCCCCGTTGTCTTTCCAATATAAGTTTCAGGCAAAGGCTATGAAGAGAAGCAGTAGTCATAAAAAGGTTTAAAAAGTGGATTATTAGTGAAATGACAATATAAAAAATTACATTCCATTTCTCATGACAACAAAGTAGCGGCAACAAGTTCATAAATATAATTGAAAGTTGATTGTTCGCGACTGATTCTGTGGTTAATTATTATATTGCTAATTTTTTAACAATTAGTGGTCGATTTGCGTCCCTATTTTTTTAAATGTTTCGATATTATTGAGGATTTCTTGCCAGAGACACTTTATATATTGTCAATTAGCTGAAAATTTGTTGATAAATCTAAAACTCTTCAATAACTACAAAAAAAAGGAAATCGGGTAACAAACAGAGGAGAAAAAGATACTCAATTGATTTATATTAGCCCATTTATACATAATATACCTGATACTCCCGACTCTGTCTGCGCTCTTATTTGTTTTAACAATATATTTGATGTACATAGGAGAAAACATGAAAAAAAAAATTAAATAGCAAAAATTTGAACCTGAAATGCTTACCTACTCTTCTATCGTACGTAACTGCGCCGTCATTCATATAATTTTAATGAAACAAAGACTAAGTGTCGACGATATGCTTCATGATTATGTTGATAATGTTTTATCGTGAACGCAGTACTCTAGCAGTGATGTGATACGTGTCCAATCAAACGAATAGATAGACTGACATTTCTAAAAATTATTGAAATGTATTTTATGACTTATTCCTTGACATTTGCAACAATTGTTTTCAGGTCTAAAAAATACAGACACGTTTAGATTTACAGTCGAATTATATGTAGTTTATAAAGCGGCGATTTTTTTTAAATTAACATTTGAATAATGATAAGAATTATAGCTACTATAAAATAGCACTCTTCATCATGTTCTTACCACGTACGTACGATAAACGTATGACTTGTCTTTGATTAGTACAATTAATTCGCAGATAAGCAATTGCATCATGTTAATATAAATCGTCATAATATTTTTAATCTCGATTCATTGTTCTTTTTATATATTTCTAATTTAAATTAGACATGATTTTATCTTCATGCTATGTAATCACCGGTGTAGGCAGAAAGGATGGAGTACTACCCGGAATACAATTTCTCCTTATTCATATTGTTGCAAATATTTAAGCTCCAGAGCTCCAAAGTGGACGAACCTCGACTTGGACTGTTGCTTTGAAACAACACCGCGACTGTTGAATCTGACTATGTTAGTCATAAATCTGACTAAGGTAGTCATGATTCTGACTAAGTTAGTCATGAATCTGACTAAGTTAGTCATACATATGTAAATGAGTTAGCGACACATACGTGTGTACAAGCATGTTTTAACTTGGCTAAGTTAAAGTAACTAAGTTCACCAACCCAGATAAATCGAAGGGGCATTTAATCCATCGATTTTAAATGACGTCATCGACGAATAAGTCAATAACGGTAGAGAAAGAATTAGGACGGCGAATAAAGTACACGAGTTCGCGATAACACACCGGAACTAGATAACGTCACTTCCTGTAAGAAAAAAAAATCTGCCATTACAATTTGGTATCATTATTGGTAGTTTATTTAATCTTTTTCTATCGATTCTCACATGACCACAGTTTCAAATTTGAGCCTACATACTCTTTTTTTTTCTCGATCTAACTACGCTATTGACCTGGCAAGGTCTTTACAGCTTCACTTGACTACCCTTCGTGCCCCGTTCTTACGAAACACTCACTAACAAACATTCATTCACAGCAAATCGCAGTTTTCACACACAAAAAAATCAGTTCTGTGGGAAGATGCGTTTAGACTTCAATTTAACTTAAAAATAAATAGAAGCGCTTTAAGTCAATTCTAAAAATAGGGATAAGTAGTGTAATCATATTGCTATTTGGTCGTTGTAGAAAATATCACCATTTGTAACGGAAATATGTTTAAATAAGAATTTGTAGTTCGTAGTTAATTCGCTTTTTTATAAAGTATATTTTAACATAATTTCAGTACAGACGGTATAGTAACAGTATAGTGCACTACGATAATTAGCATAAAAGTGAACTAAGCCGCTATGTTACCGAAAAAATTACGCACATTGTTTAAATTAATATATATTAATATTATAAAGAGGTAAAGTTTGTGACGTTGTAGGGGATAATCTCAGGCACTACTGGTCTGATTTAAAAAAATATTTCTGTGTTGTATAGCTCATTTATCAAGGAAGGTTATAGGCTATATATCATCACGCTAAGACAAATAGGAGCGGAGCACAAATGAAGAATGTTTCAAAATCAGGGTTTTTTACCTCTTCAGAGTTTTCGCTGCGTGTCAGCGTTAGTCCAAAGTAAATATTCCACACGGACGAAGTTTCTCACACGTTTAAATCAAAAAGAGAACATCAGTCATCTATTTTCATAGTTTTGTTTGTATTAAATTGGACATGTTCTTCTTGCAACGTTAATTTACTTTCTTGTGAAATTATTAATATAGCTTTAATTTTTATTTTGCTCATTTAAATAATACAGTTTATATGCCAGATTATACTTTATATACAACAATAATACATAGAGTATGTATCTATGATAGTGTTTAAATTGTCCAAAGTATATAAGTCTCAAGTAAGCTGGAAAAAATTCAGCAATCTGTGAGCTATGTGCGTTACACAATTCTTTAGAGTTATACGAAGAATACCAGAATTTATAAGAATATAGACGCAGACAAAGTCAGGGGTTACTGTTTATCCAGAAACAAAGCAGTGGTTAAATAATTAAAAGTATGTAATTTATTGAAGTTATACTTCTTTAGGCGCATTATGAAAAAATGATGAGAGGAAATATGGGGAACAATATAACAGTATGAAGCGGTTAACTGCCACCTGAAGTTAGCTATAGTCAACATTTTGTTTCTTTGTATTTGTTGTTTGTATTTCTTTCTATTAAAACTTTCAATGTATTAAATACCTTTTTTTCTATTGTTAGTGTCTTTATGTAGAAACGAGATAAAACGAGTGGTTAAATAATTGAACAGATTGTTATCTTGTTATGCCAAAGAAGTATAACTTCTAACGCGTGTGCATAAGTACACACACACTTTTTTTTTTTTTATTAATCACATAATTGTTTGACTACCAACGCCTCTAGTGGAACATAGAAGAATTAAAACAAGAAACGTCTGATATTTTTGAAGTCAAAAAAACACACACTATTTCATTCTATAATGCTAATATTAAAATATTATTATTTATGATTGTTTGAACACTTAATCTCTGGAGCTATATGTCACGTTTAAAATTGTTTTTAGAATTTCATAGCCAGTTTATTAAGGAAGGTCATAAGTTATCTCATTTCACGCTATAACACTTAGGAGCGGAGCAGTAATCATACAAAGTGTAGTACAAAAATTGATCGAAAAGTCAATGAAAGCGAGCCGTGTATAGCTCGGGGTAGTGAATGCCTAGGATTGTTCATCAGTAGAACTTATAATAACGAATATTTTTTTTTAAATATAACTAAGTAATTATTTCTTTTGTTCCAGATAAACTCTCTACGTTGAATCTCATCAGTATTAAAACATGTATTTAGTTCTGCTACTTACCGCTGCGGCGCTGCTCACAGACACGTGCCGATCGGCTAATGTCAATAAACATATGAAGTTATTAACAGAACTCAACCAAAGTATGGACGTTAACGGTGAGTAATATTTTATTTTTATAAACATTAACAAGTATAATATTATGTTACTTATGCGTATGGGACAAGTCTCTAATAATATTTGTTTTTCTTTTAATGTATTAATCTCTGAAACTATCATTTATATATGAAGAAATCTTTTTGAATATTATAGTATACTTATTGAGCAAAGCTTTAGACTATCTAACATCACGCTATAACTCTTAGGAGCTGAGCAATTACTATACAAGTTTGAGGACAGCAAGTATTGGTGACGTAAACTTAAAAGCAAGTAAAGCCGCGGCCCATACCTACTAAAAAAAATGTAATTTGAACGTTTATTAATCAAAAATACTTTTAATTCAATGTTTTTTAGTCGTCAAGTTAATATATGTCCTACAGTGACCCAAAGCTCATGAATGCACCTCAAACATTTTAAAATTTTTATAGTAAAGTTGATTCATTTTCATTCTGCAATTAAAAGCAGACCTTTGATGACATACGAAAAATACAAATTTAAATTATGCAAAAATATAATATAACTAATATTTTTCATTATTTGATACTTGTGATAGAATGGTCTTTTCTCCGGCGTGCGCCATCATTTTTATATACATTTTGCGATCAATTACTTCCCTAATATGTTAATAGTTTATATTTAGTAAAGCGGGAATAAATTTTAGTTACGACTATTGAGTAACAAAAATCGAAGCAGACATAAGAACTGCCGACACTAGTGCAAACTTTTAAACAATGGAATAACTGTGTTCTCTTTTGATTTTTGAAATGAATTAGTCTCAATTATTTAAAACTGACACCCTGATAATAAAACAGTATGCATATAGCTCATGGGAGGCGTGCGGTAACGACAACGCGAGTTTCACACTTTTTGTTCACCCAAAAAGTGCTCATCGCGCCTATAGGAGTTTTCACTTCAAAATGCTTCCGACTTCCGACACACGTAAAAAGAGACTTTCAATCGGTTACATATTTTGTGTATCAATTGTTCTTTCTTTTTTTATGTCATAGCAGACAAACGAACAGGTGGGTCACCTGATGTTAAGTGATCACCACCGTCCATAGACACTTGCAACACCAGGGGAGTCGAAAGTGCGTTGCCTGCCTGTGTTTGGCGGAAAGATAGGGAGGTGGGAGAGGAGAGGGGAGGTGGGCCTCCGGCGCTCTCACTGACCTAACGAAATGCAACAATGCAAGCACTGTTACTTCACGTCGGTTTTCTATAAGAGGATGGTAGTACCCCGGGCGAGGCGACCTATTCATGCTAAAACCAGTCATAGCTTCGGCTCTACAGCTACACTTTTCTCTCTCTCTGGTTGAGTCCGTATCTTCCATCCTTTTGACAACAGAAAAAACATTACATTTAAAAATTGCAATAAATTTCGACGTAGGACTTTTGAAGTGAGACCTCTTTTGTGACGGTGCGAATTGGATTTTATAAAACGAAAATGTGTAACTAAAATAGATAACTATAAATGTATATATATATTTTAGGCTGTTAGAGAATGAGATAGTATATTCTTAATGTACTCGAAATATATATATATAATGAGAGGGAGCGAGGGAGAGAAACGTTAAAATCTACAGGACATTATTTTCTGGACATTATTTTCTGTTGGATCGTAGTGACTGTAACGTAGTTTTTAAAATTATTGTGTAGTTTATTATTAACACTGTTAATTTATATTAAAAAAATATAAAATAGAAAGGCAATATTTACTACCTCTATACTGTATTCATCTCATTCTCTTAAAACTTACTCAGAATACTGTAACCGGGTGTTAACTCACCCTTGATTTTTTAAAGAGAATATTAAATCAAATTTCAGCAAAAATTAAGCCCCCAGTAAGCGGTGCCCGAAGATTCCTCGCGATAACCCAAAGGCCGAATCCATCGTACGTTCACATCCCGGGAACAATCATAGAGCTCGGTTGTGAAGCCGTCGGAGCACCAGCGCCATCTATACATTGGTTTAAAAACGACGCCCCAGTTTATGAGGTAATATTTCCATCAATTGTGACGTTACTGATTTCATAATGATTTTTTATGGTTTCCAATTTTAAGACACCGAGAAAGAAGTCCAAATTTGTCGTTTATAAGGTTTTTAGTTTTTTTTTATGATCTTCATATTTTACAGGTACAAAATTTGAATATCTTGAAAAATAACTAAAATAACGAACAGCTAAAATTGGATCTCGCTAATTTTGAAATGTACCGACGCAATTTATATACACATATGATATACATCGTTTGTGCAAATTATTATTTCTGAAACATTGAATCGGATTTGACATTTGACGAATCCTTTACTGGCAAATAAAGAATTTTTCAAAATATTGTATATGTCGGGGCAGCGATAAAATGGCGTCCATGTAGAACTATGACGTCGTCCACAGTTACGTCACGAGTATGATATGTAGATCAATCCACCAAGAGCAATCGAATAAAACGTTAACCGATACAGAAACACAACACTGACTATAGTTACGACGAATTATCCTTAGGTCTGATTAGCCCAACTGTCTCTTAGTTCTTTTGGTAATTCATTAAAAAGTTTAGCTCCCTCAAATTTTACGTTTTTATACCATACGTGATCTTGATTTACTGAGGATTAATTTGTTTGTATTACTTTCTTAAACACCATTACCATTTATATGAACATTTAAGTTATATTATAAGTTGTATT
Source organism: Antheraea yamamai (assembly GCA_036509395.1). Classification (NCBI taxonomy): domain Eukaryota; kingdom Metazoa; phylum Arthropoda; class Insecta; order Lepidoptera; family Saturniidae; genus Antheraea; species Antheraea yamamai. The sequence continues at coordinate 1,743,665 of AP028447.1, forward strand.
TTAATTACAGTACGATATAGAATCAAACGAGCTGATAGACACGAATCCTTCGTCAGTCGCTCGGATGTCGTCGACGCTTTTCGTCGTAAGAACATCTACACAAGATGTCTACACTTGTCTAGTCACCGCGGGCTCTAAGACTGCGACGGTCACGACAACTCTCTACAATACAGGTACCTAACTCACTTTTTTATAATACCACAGTAAAATAACGGTACTGTGGCTGATTATAGCCAAAGTACAATCTAAAGACAACTGTAACCGCCGAGAGATCTATATTCAACATCAATCATAACTGAAATCAAATCAAAATACTTCGGTTTCATTGGTTTGGAAAGACAATCCACCCATCGAGAAGAACCGGCAAGAAACTTGATTAGTTTTATCTTTTCTGTGAGAATTCTGTTAAGTTCAAGTATACAGAAGTTCACAGTTAAATTTCCAAACAATAAATTACATATCACGTTTCGTTATTATATAGAGTCATCTACCGTCGAATAGTGGAATCAAATGTAATACCATGAAGTTTGTCTTTTTTATCTTTATTTTGTGACTTTTATCATTTCTGATATGTCAGTCCCAGCGTACCTTATTACTACATACAATTAAAATTCTTAAATCTAAAAACATAAATTGACTAATTACTAAACATAAATAAACTACAGTATTTTGGAGCAGTCTGATCATAGAGTTTGAATATGTTTTATTTATGGCAATCTAGAATATTGTAATCAGTTTTTGATACAATAATTATGGTACTTTACTTACTTTTTTTATCTTTATATATGTTTATGTTTTTTATATACAATTAATATACAACATATCTTTGTATGCGCCAACAGGTGGCAGCACAGAGCTATCGGAACGAGCGAAGCTGTATCCGTTGAAACCGCGCATAGTAGTTTTTTATAAAATTTACGTCGACACAATAGGAAATAACATAGTTCTGCCGTGCCGAGCAAAAGGACACCCGAAACCACATGTTACTTGGTTCGATAACTTGGGTGTTGCTGTTAAAAAGAATCCGAGAATGAAGGTTTGTAATTTTTATGCATAACTCTTTTTTTCTTTATAAACTCCTTTAGTAAAATTTACAAAAGAGATACCTATACATGTGTATATGTAATATTTAGGCTGTGAGAGAATGAGATAGTATATTCTTAACGTACTCGAAATATATTATACAAAGAGAGAGAACAAAACGTTGAAGTCACACATTATTTTCTGTTTGACAGTAGTGACTATCGCGCACTTTTAAAAATTATTTTGTGTTGTATATTATTAATATCGTTAATATATATTAAAATATTACAAATTAATGATGTAAACAAATGTTCACAATCTCCATAGTGTTATTCATCTCATTCTCTTAAGAACTAATCAGAATGTTAAGTTTTACCTCTAAATTAATTTGTAAATATGGGTTTTTATTATTACTTACAAGGAAGTATTAAAGTTTCCCACAAACCTTTTAACATGTATATCTATTTACTCTATCCGACAGGAGATGTCACTGTAATAAAGTTTTATTATTACTTTACAAGGGTAAGGTTTCCAATATAGTTTTTAACGTGTATATTTATTTTCTCTATCCGATAGATGGCGATATAATAAGGTTTTATTATTACTTATAAATGTTAATGTTGAGATGATGGTGCAATAAAGTTTCGCTAGATGTCACTAAAATTAATAATATCAATATAACTTGATTGATTATTTTGTTCCAGGTGCTACGTTCGGGAGAGCTTGTGATCAAATCACTACACTGGCCCGACATGGGAGAGTTCACGTGTCACGCTATCAACGCTTTTGGGACACAAATCGTCAAAACATTCGTTTATCCCGCTAAGGTAAGCTGATTTCTTTTTAACTTATTTACAACTAGATTACTGCCATTGTCGAGTAGGTATTTTTTTTTAATATTACCTGATGCCATCACCGCCGTCCATAGACACTAGCAACACTAGGGGAGTCGCAAGTGCGTTGCCACCCTGTGTTTGGAGGAAGGGTTTGGGAGGGAAGGGGGGGATGAAAGGTGGCACTCCGGCGCTCTCACTGACTGAACGAAACGCAACAATGCGTGCACTGTTACTTCACGTCGGTGTTTCTATGTGTCGGATGGTAGTACCGCGGGCGAGCCGACATGTTTCGTGATAATTTCAATGAACGAACAAGATGGTGGCAGCCTTGTTAGAACTTTTCAGGGTGTTTTGTGGCTTGGAACTCATGCTCCGTGGTATTACTTTCCATTCACTTCACTTATGCACAATAACCGAACTATATTACATAATATACCACCAATATTACAAAATATAGAGTCAAATAACACAAGATTATGAATAAAATATAAAAACCACTACATGATAGATTAAGATTCCGCAAAAAACTCTATACTTGTAGTTGTGGTTTTGTGCATATGTTTTAGTTGAGTAATGATAGATGGCGCTTAAACCAAATATATTTTCCAAAATGTTTTTTACTCACTTTTTTTATAAGTCCAATACACTAATTACAATACAATTTATATGTCATTGATCACCATTAACACAAGATTTTGTGAAACTTGGAACGATAAATCTAAGCATAGTTTAGCATAGTGTAATTCACACTCTGGCCGATATAAAGACAAGACTTGATTGAGCGATATATTCGTATGTAAGATTGTTTGCAAATCAGTTGAACGCGAAAACCACTGCTTTTTTTACAGTATTTATTTATTTTTTATTTTAACCCGTCTTGTACTAATTATACTTTAGTCTTAGCTCGAGTATTAATTTCCTACGTTTTTTGTTACAGGCTGATTAGCGGCACGAATGGATGTCTACTTAAATACATTGTTCTTAAAACCGATAGCTGCTTTATAAAGACATGTCCACAATGGTCTTAAAAAACGTTGTGTTTATAATTTTTCGTTTAAAATGTTCAATTTTGTGATTATATAATCATTCTTTATAGTTTTTGTAAAATACAATATATATAGATTGTTAATATAAAAATTAATGTCTATATTTTCAGTGATTTTTTTCTATAATAAAGACCGTTTATTTTTATATAACTCTTCAATGTTCGTAAACGAACTTTACTAAATTCGGATTATACAGGGAGTAAATTAATAATAATAGATGTAAAAATAATTAAAATTTCTCATTTGTGTATCTAATTTCCGTTTTTGTAGCCTAAAAATGTACCAATTTTACTGTTTTTTTGTGATATTATAATCTCGAAACGTAAGTGAATTTCGTATCCTGATCGATGTCATAGAATTTTCCATACTTAAATGCTTTTCTGACATATATTATTTTATTCTTGATGAAAATGATCAAAAAAGCATTTTTGTTCAATGGCGTCAAACGCCACGGCGGCGGAACCGCGGAACGACATCAAACCGCTGCGTTTAAAGATAAAAAGAGTATTACCACACCTTTATAAAAATTATCTGATATATTTTGATCCTTCATCCAAGAATAAATGACTTCACATATTTCTATCACGTTTAAAAATTCAATTGTCTTTATTATTCTCTTCGAAATTAAAACGATGAATTTCATCTTTAACACTTACATAAGTAGACTGTGATTTTGTAATTTGTTGTGTTAATAAATGTGAAATTTTAATATTGCGTTTTATTTTACATTCTTTATTGCCTTTGACTGCGAAGAAAGATGATAGTCTTTTATTATCGTGTGTGTATATACATTTTTGACATGCACTGTATAATAGCTTAATGACATATCCAACATGAAATGTTATTTCCTTGTGGCAAAAGTACATAGATCTCTATTAAAAAAGTCTATGAGAAAATCATAAATTTTTGACAATGAAAATAGCTCTATGAATATTTTTTTCATAGATAGAACAAAATTAAATGAATTTTCTGGAAGTAAATCCTCATAATTTTAAAAGAAACGTAACGTAAGATATGACATTATTTATGATATTTAACAAGAACTTTAGTTAGTCGTGGTCGTCAAAGAGTTTGAACAACGAAATGTCAATTCGATGTCTGCAGGTTCGAACACCGCCGTGTACTTAACAACGAATATATCAGAATTCGCGAACATTTGCTAATTTAAATTGGTAACAATATCGGCTGACGGTGAAGGAAAGCATAGTGAGGAAACCTGAACCTGAGCAACCTTCTTCTAGTACTACAGTATGTGGGAAAAAATAGAACTATGGATTGCTCAGACTTTGAACCCGGTAATACGTTGTGGGCTGATGTAGTTATTATGCCCATACCTTCCCTCGGGAAGAGGCTGATTAAGTTGTATGTTAAATTTTATTGGAACTGACAACTTCATAGCAGTGAATGCAACTAAAGACCAACATGTCATAAGATAAAGGGTTATTGTAAATATAAGTCCTTGTGGAAGTCCTACTTTAACTGACATGAACTGCGAGCTGTATCTATCAATGAACACACATATCGTGCGTTCATGCAAAAAACTAGAGTTCCACCAACACTGGTTGTCATTGAGACCGTAGTCTTCAAATGTAGAATGAAAACCTCGGTAGTAGATCTTTTTATCATGGGGAAATCCCTAACGTATATCCATCCCACCGGGCAGCATAGGATAGATATGCACGATTCGCACGGACTAAACCCCATGGTATTTACTTATACCTTTACGCCGGGGGAACAGGGACTGCCTAATCAGCATTACGTCTGCTCCTCCGACAGATGTTGTGGCCTTGGCTGGGGGTCGAGATGGTAGACCCCTCAAGGACTAGTGGGTGCATGCACCACATAAAGGTCGCTTGTTACCCTATCAACCTTTTTGCTATATATTGGGAAAACCAAGAATTAGGAAATCTATCTCACATAACATATAACTGACCCGTTACAAGTGATACGTCACCCAGCAATCTAGTTACGTACCACCATTTAGAATGGTCTATTAATTATTCGGCTATGTGAAAGATTATACACGTAAAATTTCAAAACTATTATACATTAAGTACCGTATAATTATATCGATATCCTATGACACGTTGATATGAAGATCGTGCGCGGAGAAAATTACGTACAAATTGGCTGTGGTGCAAGACATAAGCGACTAATTTGAATTATTTTCTTTTTACCAAAGCACGACAAAGTGACTACACTGTGTCTAATAATAAACACAGTCTTCATCACCTGTAAAACACCCACACCCCATAAGCCTCTTTATGAAGGAAGGTATGGTTATAATCACCCACGCCAATCCACGATGTATTGGCGATTTCAAACTCTGAGCAATCCTCAGTTCTATGTTTTCCCACATGCAGTAGAACAAGAACATTTCACAGGTTCAGGTTACCTCACAATATTTTCCTTCGCCGTCTGCCGATAGTGTTGCCAATTTAAAATAGTAAATGTACGCGAATTCCGAAAAATTCGTTGGTACATACCGAGGTTCCAGCCTGCGGACATCGGAATGATAATCCACTGGTATACCAGGCGTAAAGGCCGGCAACGCACTTGCGACTCTTCTGGTGTTCCTAATGTGTATGGACGGCGGTGATCATTTAACAACAGGTGACCCGCCTGTTCGTTTGCCCCTTATAATATAAAAAAAAACCACTAGACCACCACGACTTTTCAGCACAGTATTGATCTCGAAATATTTCAAATCAAAAAAGTACACTCCCGGATTTATCGTCGTTAGAATAAGGGTCATTGACCATAAGATTTACGAAATATTAAACTGTGATATTTTCCTGCAATTCATTGAGATATTTAAATGTATTTTTATTGGAGTGAAATTACCTATGGAAGGACTTTGAAATTCTAATCTTCAACCTTTTTGTGTGACAAAAAGTGGTAGAGATAAACACAGTCGGGTAGTGTTGAAAACACCGGTTCTCTTCCGATCACCGAAGTTAAGCAACGTCGGGCGCGGTCAGAATTTGGATGGGTGACCGTCTGGAAACACCACATGACGTTACCATTGTGTTTTATTTTTTAATTAAATGTTTCCTGGCATACGAAAGTTGTAATTTGTAATATTACCTACTCGACAATGGCAGTAATAAACTGGAAGATTGGTTGCAAAAAAAAATACAACCGAATTAAAACCTCCTTCCTTTTTGAAGCCAGTTAAAGACGAAATAAATTAATATTGAATTTATTTAGCTGTAAATCGCTACCGCTTATCGCTTATGGAGAAGGCAAAAGTAAAGTACGTAATCGATTTCTTTCCCATATCGACAGGTGTACACGATCTTCGCTGCTTGAGAAATTAATAACTTGAGAAGAGAGAATACATTGCATACGGCACACAACTAACTCTTAGAACTTAGAATACGTCCCTAATTTGTTTTCATGTGTAATCTCTATAAATAAAAGTCAATTCCCGAATGTATATAAGAGTACCACTTCAAAAATGCTGCACTTGTTTGGCTAATTCTTTTTTATTGTGTTTATAATTGTGAGGACAAGGTTTTATCGAAGAGAATGTTGGAAAATCCGACTGGGAAAATGTCAAATTTGGTTTTAAAAGAATTGGTTGTCGGTAAAGTCGGTTGACGGACGTTAATTTGACGTGATAATGACTGGGATGCATGGAGTGGAAGATAGATAGATGCTATATAAGCCGAACGCTTGGGCCGCGCTCTCGCTTGCACCGAGCGCTCACCCGGAACGTGACAGTGACTCATGCTTTTTCGAGCGTGCAGCCGGACGGAATCGATGTAATATAATATACAAAGGTGCGTGAGTGAGCCAGAAGATATTAGATAAATCTCCACAAATATTGATAGATTAACATTAATTTGCTATTTTATTTCATTTTATAGTCGTACTGTAGAATGTTAGTCTTTATTTCTTCATCGATACAACCGGCATCCGTACGAAGCCGAGTTGGACAGTTACGTTTTTATATAAAACTGTCTACTCCTGCAGCATTATTTTTTATTTTTGTTCATTCTAATAACTACAGAACCGTTTAGTGCCTAATTACAGCAAAATAAACAATAGGAAAATGTACATAACTAAACTAATACCGATACGTTACGAGACTATTATACTTCAGCGTCAACTAGTGGCAATTTATAATGAAATTCATAAAGATATTCTCAGTACAAAAAATATTTAACTATACCAACATTAATTATAATCAATTGAGTTCAATGAATATATAATAATACAGTCTATAAGCTTTAAAATAAATAAATATAGTGTTGTTTCTTCACACTGTATAGTTGTGTATAGTACTTATATAGTGTGTTTTCTTAATATAAAATAGAACGAAGAAGTATTTATGCATCATAAATAATAGACACACAGCTATATATAGTACTAGCGGGCCCGGCTGACGTTGTCCCGCCCTGATTACCCCCCCGCAACCCCCCTTGTGGGTGGAATTTCGTAAAATCCGTTCTTAGCTGACCTCTACTCGGCGAAAGGAATATTCCTACCATATTTCAAGTCGCTACGCCTTATGGTTCCAGAGATATCGTGATGAGTCAATATATAGGTGGTAATCTCTTATATATATATATATATAGATTTAAAGAATTTTTAAAATAATACGTAAATCTTTATTTTTGTCTGAATTTTGATAAAATCAGATTGAAATCAAATAATACTGTCAATCATAGAAGGAGTAATAGCCGTGATCGGTATGACTATAGTAGATATCTTGACAAATACAGATCTAACATTTGACCATAATCGAACCTGATGTTCAAGTTGATGTGGCCTAGAGACTAAGCTTAAATGCAACTGCTCGAAAATAATTATAGGTATTTTTGCTGAAAGATTTTCAACTATAGGCTAAGTAGTTTAAAATTTCTAGTCAATAAACAACTTATTACCAGATAATCGCAATCGCTTTAAACTTTTGTACATTTTGACACTCACCAAATACGTTCTAATAAAAAGTGTATTATTTCTAAGTTATCCCTTAATATCAACATTAAGATACGTAGAAAATAAAACATGTGAACGTCACCGCGAGTCAATCCGATGGCTGTCCAAACGCTTCGATGCTATCTTTACCTAAAGTGGTATTGAATGAATCTCCATTGAATGTACGTATAAATTTCATCCAATCAGTGAATAGGAGACTCGTTGCTAAATTCACATTAGAAAGAAAGAATGGTGTTGAATGAATCTCGAATGAATGCAGGCGCGATTCACGTCCAATCAATGACTAACTTCATTAAATTTCACATTATATGAATGAATGGTTGAATGAATCCAGAGTGAATGTAGGCGCGATTCATGTCTTTAAAGAATGATTGTGCTGAATGAATTTCGATTGAATGTAGGTGTAATTCACTTTCTATTAATGACCAAGGTCTTGATTGATTCGGTTAAGTTGAATGAATGTCGAGTGAAGTCGGAATAAATATCGTTCAATCGGTAACCGTTTTTTAACGTGGGGAAATTGTCATGGACACGCCACCCTCCCAGGGGAGAGAGTGGGTAGTATGACAGTCGTACTCACTAAAACCCCACTTGCAAACTATCATGCCGCCCCAACGAGCGACGCGGCGAGATACGCCTGCGTACAATGCGCTGGGTACACACCAACCGCCTCCCCTCGGAGCCGAATGTGCAAAGAGGAGATGGGCCCCGACTCAATCGATAACCTGACGCTTCTTTGTTATTTTCACATTGTAACAATTGATCGTAACTTGAGTTAATGTAATTATATTAATAATTCGCTCTTAACATTCGAACACGCTAGTTCCATACTTAAATAAGTATACCATTAGTTATATTCTTGCAGAATTTTCACCTTTAACACTTATCATTATATTTTAATCACTGGTTTTTATAAATTATTTGCGGGAAACGCGGGCGTTGTCTCTTCCCTGATAAAAAAATAATGTGTGCGTGTAACCGTCACACACGATTGAATTAAAACTTCTTTGGCGTTATAAGAGATGGCGATTAAGTTAAAAATAAATACATCATATGAGAATAAAAAAAAGCATTTATTGATGATGTATATTTTTTTACTTTATAACAAACAGTTGCTAATAATATTTCCTGTGTTATTTAAGTTTCGAATTAGCTGGTAGATGGCACTACAGATAATTAAGCTTTGATTTAATCTGTTAGTTACTTACATTGAAACCAGATGGCAGCACGGTCGCGCGCCTATATATACATAAATACATAATTAATTATATTGTATGATCTTTATTATTATTCAACTTACATTTTTTTTTCTTACTTACTATTTATTATTTTTTTCAAAAAATTTTGATTGATTTGTTTATAAACTATTTATTGACAAAATCAAAAACATTTAAAAACCGGACGGTACAGAAACGTGCCGCCATATTGCCGTTACGGACTTCCGTTGCATTGTCGTCCAGTTACCTCCTAGTCGCGCCAAAAGAAGTTGTACTTCAAAAACTTCACAAATTATATATTTAAGCTATAATGTACCTAAACCTTCCTCATGAATCACTTTACTTACTGGTGAAAGCCGCTAGAACATCTGTTCGGTAGTTTTTGAGTTTATCGCGAACTGACAGACAGACAGACTTGGCAGAGGACTTTGTTTTATAATATTTAGTGATTGTATCTAACTCAGTTACTATCCTTTACAGCAAAATACCATAATATATTAAGATATGGAAGTAAGCGAGAGAGACCAACCCAGCAGTAGCAATATCTGTGAATTGACGAGTCTTGCGAACTACGAATGCAGCAGAACCTACTCTTACCGCTTCTTGCCAGTTCTTCTTGATGATTTGGTTATTTATCCGAACCAATGGTATTTTTGACAATCATAAACGCCTCAGGAATTTCATTGAATATTTCTGATGTCATCCATCTCCACAAACTCTCTCATCTCTTATTTCATCTATACATATAATAAGAACGTGTCTGTACTTGTCAGATGTTTCTAAAAGTAATTGTTGTGGGTGTCTCAGAATAAGTAATCATCATTACATAGTATAAAACAAAGTCCCCTACCGCGTCTGTCTGTCTGTCTGTTCGCGATAAACTCAAAAACTACTGAACGGATTTTCAAGCGGCTTTCACCATTGGATAAAGTGATTCATGAGGAACGTTTTGGTATATAATTTGTCAAAGATTTTTTTTATAATCAGGACGGGACAACGTCTGCCGGGTCCGCTAGTATAATAGAATTTCAATCAATTTTAGAAATGTCTGTCTATGTGTATGAGAACGCATCACTGCTAATCATAACCACTTCATGATAAAACCTCTTCAAGTAGCGTCTTCATAATGCATATCTTCGAGTAACACTTAGTCTTTGTTTCATTAAAATTGGTTCGATCTATCAAAAGTTATAGTACTTTTAATGACATCGCGACTTAAGTACGAGAGATAAGTGGAATAAGTAAATGAACTTAATACATTCAGATGACTTTATTAATCGATGTTTTTTCACGCAAGATTTGAAGCGGACGAAGGCGCAGCTACAACTAATTTACAATATAAGTAAGATTTGAACGAATGCTGTATGCATAAACAGTGAGTTCATTACTTAACTAAGTTCTTATTAATCTTAATAAAGAAAAGGTTATAATTATATAATAAACAAATGGTATAAAGAACTTTAATCATGTTGAAGGTTAGGTTTCCGACTTACAAGATTAACAACTAGTGTTGGGAATAGTTGTATACGATGAATTATGTCGAATTAAAATTGTCGCGTATTAAGTTAAAATAGTGAACAGACTCGATAGATAAATCGATATAATAAAGCTCGAATAGACAACAAGTTGAATCAAAATTCAAACTGTAAGAAAACAGACTTGTTCTAGTTTTTCAATTAAGTGTTTGTAAATTTATAACTTACTAGCGGACCGGGCGGACGTTGTCCTGCCTTGAAAACAAAAAAAAATCCTAAAAGTCGATCGCAGCGCCACCTGCCGGGTCCAATTGTGAATCTAAACCATTCTCGAATCTCCACGAACACACACAAAAAATTTCATCAAAATCGGTCCAGTCGTTTAGGAGGAGTTCAGTCACATACACACGCACACAAGAAATATATATATTAAGATTTTTATCTCTTCTTTTTTTATTCATACGTACATAATTATTACACAGGCCGAATTTAGTGACAAATGAAATATTAAAATCTATAACAATATTTGCGTGAGAGCTACCAGTCTAAAGACTTTTGTTTAGTCTTTAAATGTATATTAAGTATATTTGGTAAATTATGAAGAATGATTGGTTTAGATATTTTTCAGTTCATCCCAAAACACAATTTGACATGCAAGGAAAACTTTATAAAAAATTCATAATTTATTTATTCGTATATTCTTTTTCTATTTACCCATTTATTCATTCGCCTATTGGACAATAATAATAACAATAATAATAATGAAAATAAATTTAAAGTTGATATATACAAGTAAAATAATTAAAAAAATACGTATTATGTAGGTGTGTAAAATATTCTGATTAATATGTAATTGCTTTTAATTTAACTAAATTAATAATTATTGTTATTGTAATAATCATTAATAAAATTATTGATTTAATACAATACTTATAGATCCTACTCAGGCGAAAAAATATACATATTAGTCTCCGAGCTTCAGTTTATCCAGATTTTAATCATGATAACGCTTCTAACTGCAGTAACTTTAAGAACTTCACCGAGCTTGGTGACAAGTGTAGAAAATACTCAGTTGTTTATGTATAACAAAGGAAGATTCAACATTTATCGATAGCCCTCAACCGCAACACTACACAAACATGTGGTCGTAATGATTTTCGCAACATCGTGCGCGAGCCTACATTATGACAGCGAGCGTAATCAAGAACGCTTGTAAGCGATCTCATCTCAAATACAGAGCAAGGTCGCTTCAATCTCGATTCGTTGTACATACATTTCTATGAAGTAGACATGATTTCCAATCTCCTTTTGAAGAACGAGTGACTAACCTTTGACGTTAGGCTTCTCTTTTGACACTGTATCGGATAATTAATTATAATTAGATGCGATTATAAGACACAATGTAAGAACAAGATTGAATATGGGTTTTAGGCGGGATCTTAAGTCTATCATGTATCAAGTCTTCAAAATTCTGTCTTATTTTATTCTATATTTTATAATATTGGTGTCATTTTACGTAATATAGTTCGGTTATTGTGTAAAATTGAAGTGGATGGAAAATAATACCACACAGCATGAATTTAGAGACGCCATAAAAAACTCTCTTAAATCTTCTAATAAGGGGGCCACCATCTTGTTAAAGCATTTAAATTATCAAACACACATTTAATATTATTATTACCTACTCGACAATGGCAGTCATAATCTAGAGGAATAGTTGCCAAAAATTAAATTTAAAAAAATGTATTCAAATGCGATTACTTTATATATAAATATTAAAAATAAAAGGATATATTTTTAATATATATAATACTAGCGGGCACGGCAGACGTTGTCCCGCCCTGGTTATGAAAAAATCCTTGACAAATTATATACTAAAACGTGCCTCATTAATCACTTTATCCACCGGTGAAAACCGCATTAAAACCTGTTCGGTAGTTTTGGAGTTTATCGCTAACAGACAGACAGACAGACGCGGTAGGGGACTTTGTTTTATACTATGTAATGATAAAGACAATACAAGAACAATTAGTAGGTTAATTCTTTTTTTTTTCGAACTGACTACGCTATTGGCCTGACGTGCCTTCGCAGCTTCACCGGGCTAAAAAGTAGGTTCATCCATCGGGCGGTGGACGCTCCGGTGCGAGACATTGTGGATTATAATTTAAAAATGGCTATTAAAGATGATAATGAAGCCGGCATAAAGGCATATTTTAATGTTCGGACAACGCGTTCATGGACGTGGGTTCGTATCCTTGCAACTTAGTATAAGAGTTCCTGAAAGTCATGTAGTGATATATTACAACACGCAGTGCGAAACAACACTCTCTGCCTACTATACCGTAAAATAGTCTGCGTGAACTCATAAAACATATATTATGCTCGTGATGGAATAAATCGTGACTTGCTACCAAATTATATTCTAGATTCAACTGATATGTAGAAATTGATTTTGGTCAGAGCTTGTAAGTTACAATCTGTGTTCATGGCGTTGTAACCGCGTGGAACCTAATGTAATAGTGACTAATAAAATCGTTTGAATGTATTAAGTCCATTTACTTATCCACTTTTCTCTCCTTCTTAAGTCGCGTCGTACATTAAAATTACAGTAACATTTGATAGAGTGAACCGATTTTAATGAAACCAAGATTAAATATTACTGTAGATATTAGGATATGCTTTATGATTTTCTTGGTGTGGTTTTATCGTTAACGCAGTTTTTTAGCAGTGATGCGTGTTGAACAGACAGTCAGACAAACAAACATTTCTAAAAATGTTTAAAATGTATTTTATTACTTATTCCTATACACCTGTGACAATTTTTTTCACGAGAATCTAAAAAGTACAAACACGTTAGATTTACATTCTTATAGTACGTGTAGAAGATATAGAAGAAGATTAATTTTATATATTGTAGTAGCTATGCTCGCGGTTCTACTCACATGAACTACAATATTGTTCACGATTTATTTTATAATAGCTTTTGCATGCAACTTCGCTCGCTTTAATGTGAATTTAAACGATCAAAAGTAGTTTCCTTTTCTGTAGCACTGAAAACGTAAAATTTCATGATCATCAGTTGAGTACGTAAGGTGAGTAAACGTTACAAACAAATAAACATTCACATTTATAGTCTTAATTAGGATGTAAGTACCTATAAATCAAAAATACTTTTTTCAATTTAGGCTTTGAAAAGGCGCTTATGAACATCAAATCTACCACCGGTTCGGAAAATAATCCCGCCATTTTTTTATGTCATGGGAACGAAGGTGGGTATGTGTTAAGTGGGGAGAATTGGGGGAAGGTGAAGGAGAGGGAGAGGAGAGAGGAGTGGGGAGAGAGGTGGGCCTCCGGCGCTCTCACTGACCGAACGAAACGCAACAATGCAAGCACTGTTACTTCACGTCGGTTTTCTATGAGAGGGTGGTACTACCCGAGCGAACCGACACATTCGTGCGGAAACCAGTAATAGCTTCAGCATGGCTCTACCACCTATAGAATAGTGGTATGGTAGTAGTTGTGGAGGTAGTGTAGTCATCCAGTCGAACCGGTAAAAAACTCTATTGGGTTTATCTTTCTGACAACATATATTTAAAATACATCAACGTTACAATCGTTTCGCTACAATCCTGTAATACAAAAGTTTCCCTTCTATCGTGTGCCGTTACGATAGTGAAGTGAAGTTAGTTAGTTAAGGGGTTCGCTGTCATCTCGAAACTTTTACAGAGGTTCTTGAAGCCAAAATTTTAAACAAACCCTGGAATAAACGATGTTTGATATTGAAAGGGACTTGAGTTAGTTGAAACCGGGACTGTTCACAAATTTCCATATTCGAAGTTTTCGTGGTCTTTTCGAAATAATGCCCAAGGCTAAAACAATAATGTTCAGTAGACCGTTAAGATCACTTGCGTAGAGGCAACTAAAAGTTTACAAAACAAATAAATAAACCAATTTACGCAGTAAATTACTGATTTTATAGCTGTCATTAAAACATCAAAGCTGATGTGGTTCGTCTGTGGCTGAAACGTTTTGAAAGTGGAGTAAGAAATTGCGATATTAGATTTATTTCTATAAAGAATCCTGGTAATGGTAATTAGAAGGTTTGTTAGGATGGTTGTTTGATGCTTTTTCATACAAAAAACTGCGGTCTGACCCATCGCTATAGAGGCTTACCTCAAAAATAAAGAACACAGCAAAGAAACATAGATCATTACATAGTATAAAACGAAGTCCCCTACCGCGTCTGTCTGTCTGTCTGTTCGTGATAAACTCAAAAACTACCGAACGGATCTTTATGCGGTTTTCACCAGTGGATAAATTGATTCAGGAGGAACGTTTTGGTATATAATTTGTCCCGGATTTTTTTATAATCAGGGCGGGACAACGTCTGCCGGGCCCGCTAGTATATACATATAATAACAATGTAAATATAACGTATCTGTACTTGTTACATATTTATAAAAAAAAATTTTGCAGGTCTAGGAATAAGTAATAAAATACATTTCATTTTTAGAAATGTTTGTTTCTCTATCTATCTGTCTGCCTGTTTGTTTGAACACACATCACTGTTAAAGTGTTGTGTTCATCGTTCAGCGTTCATCAGTAAGAAAATCATAAACCACATCTTTGAGTAGCATATAGCCGTCATTTAAATTACAATAAATTTTGATACAGTCGACCGATTTTAATGAAACAAAGACTATATGTTACTCGAGGATATTTCTTTATGATTTTCTTGGTGAGGTTCTATCGTAAACGCAGTACTTTAGCGGTGATTCGTGTCCATATAAACATACAGATAGGCAGACAGACATTTCTAAAAAATATTGAATACAAAATTGTATTTGATTACTTACTAGCGACCGGCCCCAGCTTCGTAAGGGTGCAATGTAGATATCCATTTTAATGGAATACTATTAATTGCAGTTTTGATCTACATGACATGCACAACGCATGTAATGTATTTAATTGGATAAGGAATAACACTGTATTGTATAAAATAGCTTGGTAAATAACACAATTATTTTTGTTAAAAGATAAAAATTATTACTGTGGGTTATCCTTTAGAGATAAACATATACAATCGCTGACTTTTTTATCGATATTTTTAATATATACAATTCCGTAGTACATTAATAAAATCATCTGAAACAACAGTCGTGCCTCAGACACGTGCTTATTTCTATATGAACGATAACTGCTCGTAACTATGAATTTAAACAAATGAGGCGTCTGATATAAAAATATTAAAGTAAGTAAGTTGTTCTGTTTTTATCATGAACGCAGTATTTTAGCAGTGATTCGTGTTCAGACCGACAGAGAGACAGATATTTCTAAAAAATATTGAATTGTATTTTATTACTTATTACTAGCCACCTGCAACGAATTTTTTTACAAAAATCTAAAAAGCACAGACACGTTAGACTTACATTCTTATTATATATATAGATTTCATGTTAATCGGTTGTGTAGTTAAGGCGTCAATATGTAATAGACAGACATTCGCATCTATAGTATTAATTAAGTTTAGGATGGATGGATAACATTATACATTTAAAAAAATTTTAGAAGTACCAATATGATAACTGGTCGAAAAGTCTTGAAGCGGTGATGGCTTACTTGACAGCATGTTTGAACACAGTGTCGATGGACGTAGGTTCGAATGATTGTAACTAAGTGGGAGCACGGGGGTGAACGAAAATATCGCGATGACATGGTGGTAGGGTTATTTCTAATTCCGCCTGGCTAGCTAACAGCCTCAAATAGAACGTCTGTCTTCAAGCGCCTGTTGGTGTGTTCTGGCAGCTGCACTTGAGAGTCATCCCTGCTATGTTTAGCGTGTTCACATAATAGACAGACCAGATGACATTGTGGTCAAATGTTATAAAGTATAATTTATCTATACATATTATAATACAAAGTCCTCTGCCATTTCTGTCTGTCTGTGTGTTCGGTTTTTCCAAGTAGATAAAGCGATTCATGAGGAAGATTTAGGTATATAATTTGTTCCGGTTTTGTGTAAATTGGTCGAAATATGACACTAATTTTTAGAAATAGCGGAAAAAGTTTAGCCACCTGGGAGTTTTCATCGAAAATGCTGCCTAATCCATTTGTGATATAATAAAACAATGCATGGTGGGATATTCATTTTTTATAGATCTATAAAGAAGTCTGTGAGGGAATATATCTATATTTTAAGGATAGCCCACTATACTCATTATATCTTCTAAGAATCTAAAAGAATGGTGACGTACAATTCGAAAGCTTTTAGACGGATATAGTATTCATACCTATTAACTTAAATACTTTAAGCATTTCATGCACATTCTTATCTTTATATGCATAATTCCTCAGTCCGTGTGTAAGTGACTGAACTCCTCCTAAACGGTTGGATCGATTGTCATAAAAATTTTAGTGTGTGTTCCAGTGGATTCGAGAATGAACCCAGTAGGTAGCGCTGCGGACTAATCCTAAGTTTTTTTTTATTATCAGGGCGGGACTATGTCCACCAGACCCGCTAATACATATATAAAGATTTGTCTCGATCTGTCACGTGGTTAAACGCCATATGTTAAAGAGAAACGACACGAGTCGAGTCTTGTATGCGGTGTGTAGTTTAGTGGTGATTTATTTCGACTGAATTAGTTTGACTTGTAACTCTATCAGTAATAAATTTTTCCTGACAGATTATACAGTTGAAAGGGTTTATATGCGAGGAGTGGCGATACTGTTGCCCAACTATCGCAAATCAAAGCGCATCATATTATCATTTACAACTGGATCACGGTTCAGTTTATAGGTTTTAGGCGATTGCTCTGCGAATGATATGAAAGTTGCTCTACTCGATAATTTGTTGTACTTATTTACTTTACAATTTGTGATCTGGTAATTGTAGTCTAATGAGAAACAATCAAATTTGTCCTTAGGCTTGTAGAACGTATTAATCAAAGTTAGGTCGGTTAGTTCACGAATGACATATATTGAAAAGAGTGACGTTTGTTTATTGTGAAAAGATGTGGCTTGAAAACTACTTCTTAACAAAACACGAGCAATTTCCCGTAGCTTCGCACGCGTTTTCTATAGTACATTTCATATCTATAATATATAATATTATAATATATAATAATAGTTGTTTCATATGTATGTATAGATATATAAAAGAATTAGCGACAGATGTACACTGATTTAAAAATTACAGATTCGCATATAAACTTTCATTCCCTTTTTTGCCCTTTAGGGGACGAATTTCTAACTATCCTTTCTTAGTGCTTAAATATAGCGCACCCCGTATGCAAATTTGCTAACTAGTTTGGGATGTGTCATTAACACAAGGAAAGTCACGGGCAACAAAAGTTTGGTATAAACGTATTCAGACAGATATTAATTTGACATATCAATTTTAGATAATTTAAGGATAAATAAATGTGAATTCTAGATTCCTATGATACTCGTTTATTATTGTTTTTTATTAAACTCTTGGCTATTGATACGATATATCGATTTTAAACGATATATCGAATACAAATGTAGATATTTTCGATATATGCAAAAGAGTTCGATATTACATTACTCAATACTAAGAGGTACTTAAAAGACGTTACAATGAAAAGCCTCTATTAAGAATTAAAGGTCCAATCAGTATAGGACAAGTACTATTTCTTTTATCTCGATATTTCTCATTTAAATTTTCCATAAATACTACACACATGGACATGTTTAAGCACTTAAAGGAACGAAAAAAAGATCCAACAACGGTAAATATTTTTTATTTCGTAAACATCCGACGTTCGATATATGTAAGCCTAATATCAATATTCTTTTAATATCGTTATATATCGAACAACCTAGATTAAGATCCTAGAGCTGCAATATATATTAAACTAGCGGGCCCGGCAGACGTTGTCCCGCCTTAATTATAAAAAAATCCGTGACAAATTATATACTAAAACATACCTCATGAATCACTTTATCCACTGGTGAAACCCGCATGAAGATCCGTTCAGTAGTTTTTGAGTTTATCGCGAACAGACAGACAGACAGACGCGGCGGGGGACTTTGTTTTATACTATGTAATGATATACGAAACCTTACGTTTTGAGTAGTCTTTATGTACTTAGAACGCTTGCAAACTCACAGAGTTTGAGTTGGAGGGCAATGTATAAATATCGGGAGAGAAAATTACTAAAAATAAGAGCTACTTCAGTTACATTTAAATAGCTGATTTTTATATATGGTTTGTATAATATCATTCTAAAGTAGGATCCAGTATCGCCAGACACTTTCCGAGGGGCATAACTTAAAATGTGTATGTATCTTTATCTACACGCGTTAGAAGTTATACTTCTTTGGCGTAACAAGATAAAAATCTTTTCAAAAATGTTATCTTTCGCCTTAACCTACGTTTGTAAAAAAAAGGATTGTGTGGTTTTATGAAACCACGGTAAAAGTGAAACTTTTTTTCACACTATAGACATTTAACTAATAATAGTCTATACACCACACGGTCAGCTGCTGCGAAATATAGGCGCCGCCATACTGGCCCTGGCTGCTCTGACGAGCGCCTTTCACTTTATCCCTACTCCACGGCCGACTATCACGCGACATGCAACACACAGACGAAAAAGTTTGAGACGATGTAATAAAAGTTTCACTTTAAAAACGACACTAACAATAGAAAAAAGGTATTTAATACATTGAAAGTTTTAATACAAAGAATTACAAACAACAAATACAAAGAAACAAAATGTTGACTATAGCTAACTTCAGGGTGTCGGTTTTTCGTGACAGTCGCATCATAAAAATTTACTGTCATCATTTTTCCCTAGCGCGCCTAAAGAAGTATAACTTCAAAAATGAATGAATTTTACTTATTTTTAGACGCTTCATTTGTTTATATGTTATTCAGATAAATATCACAAAACTATATTTAAGTACATAAAATACTACTCAAAACACAAGGTTACATATATTTAAAAATAAGTTGTATCTGGCAGCTCTGGGATCTTGGACTAGCCTTACAACGACTGTATGTAAAATGACTCGTGGAGTATCTTTCGAAGCGTAACAGTTTATAGATGCGCCAATCTCTTGCAAGCTCACACATTCAAACGCAAGCACCACACAAGCGTATATACCTGTTTAAATACACTAATAGACGCATCGCTCAACATATTTATTATGTTTCGTCTAATCACCCAACATAATGGTATATAAGCTGGAGTAATCTAAAATCACTCATCATTCGGATCTCATCATTCGATTGCAGTATAGTTTTTTTTATACTGTTATTTATTATAATTTGTGTTCGATTTTAGGTTACTTTTCTTTTTAAAACCAGGTAATATTTTTTAATTCCGATTTTATATATGAATACTTATTTCTTATTCTGGCAAAGATTTTCCTTTGACAAAAATTAAGACTAGGATAGTATTAACCTCTGGACTGTCCAAAACCATGACGGTGTTAATACAAAAAAGGTAAATACGTATTTAGTCCTGGCCTGAAAAAGGTTTCGTATTAAATGCACCGCGGTCGCTGAATGTTCGCCATCTTGCTCTTTTGTCTCGCTTTGGTTACGTTAGGTTAGATTTGCGAAAAAGGATAACGCGAACTTGCCTCGGGCGAGCGCGGTGCATTTATTACGAATCCTTTGTAAAGCAAGTATTCAATACGTATTTAACTTTTTTGTAATAACAACGTAAAGGTTTAAGCTCCATACAAACGAATGTAGACCTCATTAGTCGCAAGTCAACAAACTGTTCGCTTAAAAAAATAACTGATTTATTTCAAAACTTTGGATAATAACAAATTATGTTTTATGTAAAATGTATTTTTAAATTATTTTTCATTGGTACGAACTTTAATTTTACTAAACCAAATCCCGGGTTTTTGCATTAACGCATGATATTTTGACCATTCACGTACATTTATTAATTTGAATGCCATTGAAAAAGCCTGAACCAGTATTGTAGTAGGGCTTTTCTTATCTCATCTGGATAGTTACCATCCTCAAGTTGATAATTCGTCGCCAAGCACCTGTTGGTATGTTTCGGCAGCTGTATTTGAGCGCCAGTTCCCCTCTAGATTTCATATATTTACCATCTTCGACCATAATGTCTTTTAATGTCACACAGATCTTAAGTTGATGCAATCTCGTCAGCGCATACATTATGAAAGTGGAAATTTTTTAGAAACGAGTCTTTCATGAAACGTTCGATTACTTTTTAATATCTGAAAAATAAGCTATGGCAATTTAATACTTTATAGATTTGACCATAATCTTATCTGATGTTAAATCCCGATGTAGTCGAAGATGGTAAACACGATAAAACTAAAGAGGACTGGCTCTCAAGTTCAGCTGCCGGAACACAGCAGCAGGTGCTTGGCGACAGCTTTTCATCTTGAGGGTTGTAGCTAGCAAGGAAGCTTTAGAAAAGTCCTAACATATAGTATGATTACTAATACTTTTTTCGTTTGTTATTCTGACTTTAATGTACAAATGAATGTAATTCGGTTTCTTTGGCGGGTCTTAGTCTCTCATGTAGTGGATTTTATTCATAATCTTGTGTTATTTGACTCTATATTTTGTAATATTGGTGGTGTTTTACGTGATATAGTTCGGTTATTGTGCATAAGTGACGTGGAGAGAAAATAATACCACGGAGCATGAATACTGAGATGCCATAAGAACTCCCCGGAAAGTTTTAACAAGAAGGCCAAAATCTTCTTAGAACATTGAAATTATCACAAGGCACTTGATCTATTATCTACTCGACAATGGCAGTATAATCTAAAAGATTAGTATACAAAAATAAAAATAAATGAACATAAGTCGTATGTACACGAATTGTAAATATGAAATTAAATATTATGTAACTTTTTAAGATGTGCGTCATCTTTTCAAAATTAGTTCCTTTTCAGTTGCCTTCCAAACTGCCTCCTTACACCAGATCTCGTAAACCAAGTTTAAATACTTATATATCGGGACGAAATTAATTGATATACTTTTATTCCAGACATACCCAATATATCGACAATGAAGGTAAGTACTTATATATAAAAGTTTAATATGTTCTATACATATAATAAGAATGTAAATCTAAAGTGTCTGAACTTTTCCGATTTTGTGAAAACAATTGTTGCAGGTGTCTTCGATGGAATAAGTAATAAAATATACTTTAATCATTTTTAGAAATGTCTGTCTATTTGCTCGAACACACATTTGCTAAAGTACTGCGTTCGCAATAAAACCTCACCAAGAAAATCATAAGAGTATATCCCCGAGTAATATTTAGTCTTGGTTTCAATAAAATTGGTGTACTCTATCAAAAGTTATTTTTTATTAGTCACTGTTTTTTCCGTTAGGTTCCACGCGGACGGATTCGCAGGCTCAGCTAGTATATTAATAAAAATGTAAAATGTTCATGTGTTCTAATACATAAATCTCGTAAATTTCTGAATCAATTGCCTTTACTTTAATCGTCACTGCTTAACCCCTATGGAAAATCGTAGTTATATATAGCTTACAGAATAGTCTAAAAAGTCCTCTATATGTTAGTTTTTTTTTTTTTTTATATCATAGGAGGCAAACGAACAGGTGGGTCACCTGATGTAAGGGGAGTGGAGGTGGGTGTCCGGCGCTCTCACTGACCGAACGAAACGCAACAATGCAAGCACTGTTACTTCACGTCGGTTTTCTGTGAGAGGGTGGTACTACCCCGGGCGAGCCGACCCATTTATGCTGAAACCAGTAATAGTTTCAGCGTGGCTCTACCACCTACCAAGTCGCGTCAAAATCAGTTAAGCCATTTCGAAGAACGACCCAGACAAAGACACTTTAATTTAATAGCTACTTCTGAAGTGACAGGATATATACATTTAAAATTTTTTTTACTAATAGAAGTCCGGGATTCCACATAATATATAGTTTAACAGGTCCAGCCAATATATTACATTATTAATCAATTGATTGTAGGTTTTCGTGGTGTGCGCTGTTTTCTTCGCATCGACATTAGCCGAACCGCCTGTAGACAATAGGTAAGTGAAACAAACTCCCATAACGTGCAATGTTTACATATATAAGTATGAAAAAATCTACGACGTTCTAAAATTATTATTTTTTTCAGATATCTCCCACCGCAACAAGGAGCGGCGCCTGCCCAGATCTACGGAGCGCCGTCGTTTGGAGCTTTTGGCAGAACTGGAGCTCTAATTAGGTTAGTTAACGAGTACGCTTAAGTATGCTATAGCGTTTGACCACGTTCTCATGTGATATTAAATGTGTTCTGTTGTTGAGTCAGAATCAATAAATAATTTCTTGTAAAATATATGGTTTTTTAGGTTTTGACCATAATTTTACCTAGTCTTAAATCTACGTATTATAAGATGGAAAGCACACTAAACTTAGCGGGGATTAGTTCTCAAGTGCAGTTGCCATAAACCAAAGCATGGGGGTATAGCTTTTTCCAATGTTCGCTATGCATTGCTAGAAGTGGGTCCTCTCAAGAGTCAGTTTTCTAGATTTAGCTTATAACCATCTTAGACTAAATCGTCATTTAAGATCAGTTAGGATTGTAGTCAAAGCCTAATAACCCATATATTTTACAAGAATTTATTTATTTATTCTGGTTCAACAGCAAACAAATAATATCTGTCTCCATATTAATGTTGGGTACAAAATTTTACAAAATATTGAAAAATCGAATATATTTATTCGTATTGAAACAACCAAAAATAAGTTCTGTAAGGTACTACAAAAAAACAATTATTCATTATAAAAGTTACATGTAAATATCATTTTTTATGTCATCGAATTATTATTAAGAATTAAGGTCTTGCTTATATGTCCATGAAATCTATTCAAATTTCTTGCATTCGTATTGTATGCTTTGCACATTCTGTATAATGGATTATAGTAAGATACATTATTTGAGCAATGTGGAACTTGGAAGATATTTTGGTTTCTGTTGCCTCTTGTGATTATTGATAGTTGACTTAACAACTCTGCTGTATCCCGTTTGGAATTAATTATTTTGTGCCGTTATTAATTGATTTCGTTGCAGTTCAATTGATGCTGTTTTCAATGACTTTTTTAATCCACAAACGTTACCTAATTACAGAAACCGTCCTAATTTCATTTCTACACGTCCTATCTCCCAACGCCTGTCGTCGCAATACTTGCCACCGCAAACTCCATCTCGCCAATACGGGACTCCTCTTTCTACCCCTCTGAGTCAATATGGAACACCACAGGTCACCTCCAGCCAAGGGCTAACTTCTCCATCTTCGCAGTATGGTGTACCCCAGGCCGGGTTCCACCGTCAATCGCCAACACCGTCAGCTCTATACGGTACTCCAGGATTTAATGGTGAGTTAACACTTTAAACCAATGATTAATTTTTGTATTGATACAAAAGATAATGCACCAATAACTTTGATTTTCTTTTATTTAGCTCATAACATGTTGAGTCGTTACATTTCAAAATGAGCTTTAATCCAATTTTATTCGTTCCTAATATTTTACGTTATTTTTCAAGATTGTCCAATTTTGTACATGTCAAATATGAAAACCTTATATATGGAGATTTTTTATATATTTTAACACATAAGCTATAAACTTTAGTTAATCTAGGCTCTGAAGAGACGCTCATGAACGTTAAAGCTACCAAAAATGTTTGAGCGAAGACAAACGAAAGTAGGCACGTCTAAAAACACTTGTTTCTTGGACGTTATTCGTAATAGATATGGTGGAAAGATCTTATTCTTTCCCTTATTTTCTAACTGGGTTAGTTTAGATTAGACTAATTGTCAGATACGAAATACACAGTTGAATTCGTGAGGCTCACGTGTGTGTTTTACTAATTCTTATACGTAGGAATAGCTAGCTTAGTTTAGCTTAGACAGATTCGCGGTGTTGCTTCCAAGGCTACAGCCAAATATTAGGCTACTTTGGCACCATTCAGCTTATTGCCAAGCGGCGAAGTGCCTTAAGCACTCGCATTAGTAACCCGGTGAAGCTCTGAAGGCCCGTTAGGCTAATAAACGTAGTTAGTTTAAAAAAACCTTATTATTAAATTACCCTTATTGGATAAGGGCATTGTTCTGTGCAATAAAGTTACTTCCATTTTCGTAGGAGCGGTGAACACAGCGCTTCAGTCAAGACAGTATCTGCCTCCTGGAGTCGGTGCTTACAACGGAGATAATGGAAACAATGTAAGTTTTATTTAATAAACATTCTCTTGGATTTGTGTATTTGGTACTTTGTTAAAGAGACGAACAATTTGAAGAAGATTCCCGCAGTAATTCTATAGCTATAAATTAATCTCAGTCTAAGCCTACTGGCGATAAATGAAGCCCCCGGTACTATTATCAAATTAGAGTAAAAACTGTGAGGCTCGCAAATGGATGACTTTCTGAACTTTTTCTATCTCTAAATCTCGCAACATTGATATTAAATTTGCCGCAAGATTTACAAGAAGATGACTATTTTGAATCAAGATCTTGGCGATATATTAAAATTGTGACTTAGGATCAATGGCACAGGATACTTCCTCCAGTTTTATTCGCCGTGACGTAATTAATATGCAGTTGTTATCTATAATTGCCATCTAAGATTGCTTTTTATACTTCCTTATACAGTAAGGTGGTAAGTGAATAATGGATATTATTTATAGAGAAAAGGCTAATTTTCGAATAATTTAAATCAACAGCAAAACATTTTTGTTTCTTTATTTCTACAGACTTTTGACAGCAGAGCTTTTTCTGCCGTTTATTTACGTATTGTTATATACGTATTGATCACTAGCGGACCAGGCAGACGTTGTCCCGCCCTGATTATAAAAAAATCCGTGACAAATTATATATTAAAACGTTCGTCATGAATCACTTTATCCACTGGTGAAAACCGCTTGAAAATCCATTCAGTAGTTTTTGAGTTTATCGCGAACAGACAGACAGACAGACGCGGTAGGGGACTTTGTTTTATACTATGTAATGATGTTAAAAATCGTTTTAAATGTGAGCAACTATTATTATAATTATTTTACTTAAATATTATACACCGGATAATTAAATGAGATTATTGCCTATATGGTGGCTTCATTTTCATCTTTTATAGGCATTTTTAAATTATAATGCACAATGTCGAGCGCCGGAGCGTCCACATTCCGATGGATGAACCTACTAATTGCGTCGTCAGTCATGTCGGTATAGTATAGTCCATGAATATCGCTACTATAGCATTTGAAACACTATCATGGATTCGCATCCTTCTGTCCTTTAACATCAAAATATTTTATGTTTTCATAATTTAAAACATAGTCCATATTGTTTCGTTATTAACATTTTTAACCTCTATGATTCTTTGTCATCTATCAACCAGTCAGTAATTTTAACCTTTATACACCATTTTATATACGTGCTGTTCCGTTTTTGTTTTGACCCTAAAGAAGAGAGAAAGCAACCCTCCAAGACCATAAAGATTTAAGCTTCATACACACGAATGTAGACCTGATGAGGCACAGGTCAACAGACTGTTGGCAGCATAAGCTTAAAAAAATATGCGATTTATTACAAAACTTTGAAAAATAACAAATTAGGTATTGTTAAATCATAATTTTTTATGTAAAATGTATTTTTTTATGTTTTTTTCATTTGTACGAACTTTTTTTGTAAACCATGAAGTTTAGGATGTCGTGAAATAAAAAAGAAATTAAAAACATGATTCGTCATTTTGAGATCTGTATCTTAAAAACATTTTACATTACATAATTTGTTATTTTTAAAAGTTTTGTAATAAATCATGTACGTTTTTAAAATTTCGCTGCCAACAGTCTGTTGACCTGTGTCTCATGAGGTCTATATTCGTTCAATAAGCTTATGATTTTGGATAGTCCATGGGTTAATGAGCAAACTTTTGGTAGGTGGTAGAGCCACGCTAAATCTATAACTGGTTTCAGCATGAATGGGTCGGCTCGCCCGGGGTAGTACCACCCGACCCACAGAAACACCGACGTGAAATAACAGTGCTTGCATTGTTGCGTTTCGTTCGGTCAGTGAGAGCGCCGGAGGCCCACCTTCCCTTTCCCCCTCCCCTCCCACCAAACACAGGCCGGCAACGCACAATTGCGACTCCCCTGGTGTTACTAGTGTCCATGGACAGCGGTGATCACTCACCATCAGGTGACCCACCTGTTCATTTGCCTCCCACGATATATATATAAAAAGCTCTTTTTAGTCTCTGTTTTTGACAACATACGAAGTGAAGTTAGCTCTTATTTCAAACCAACCATGCAAACTTCACGTAAGTGTAACCTATTGGTAATTGTCATCAGGAGCCAGCTAACTACAGTTTCGAATATATGGTGAAAGATGACCAGTCTGGCAACGATTTCGGGCACCGCGAGTCAAGACTTGGCGACAGGGCTGAAGGACTTTACTACGTTGTTTTGCCTGATGGAAGGAAGCAGGTATGAGTTGTCATCACGCTTCAAGATAAATGATGTAATTTTAATAATACTTAGTACAAAACTGAAAAGCTTGTTTTCTCTTTATTTGAATTCTCTTTTCTCAATAACTGCTTGTCAGATCTGAAATATTCTTTTTGCAAGTTGCAATTTATTTGTCGCGGAAGGTTAGACATATATTGTTGTTGTAATCAGAAATAATAAGAGAAATATATTTTATTATGTAGCACTTTTCTTAAAGAGAGTTATCTACAAAAAAAAAACAAGTGTGCTTTATACCACACGCCTGAACTGGTACATAAGACTCCTTAAGTATCATCTATATGTATGTATATATATAGTGTTAACGTTAGTGTTAATTGCTATCTAGTTATAAGCACTATTAAAGGTAATATTATTATATTTATTACAGACAGTGGAGTACGAGGCTGATCAAGACGGATATAAACCGAGAATATCTTACGAACAAACCGGGTTAGGTTATTCTAGATACGGTCAAGCCGGCGGAAACGTCAACGGCGGATACACACACGGATATTAAAGGATATCTCATTAATTAATTTATCGTAACAGTTTATAAAATACGTACGAAATTTTTCATCTCTAGTTTACATTCGTGTATTTATTTTCATTTTAATAATATTATTATGTATTTGATTTCTATAATAATGATTCAAATCGTAAATAATTCAGATTGTAAATAAAAATGTTTATAGAATTTACGTCTTATTTGTTTATTTATTTAAATATTAAAGGACCGGTAATTCTCTCGCAAAACAAATTGCCAGATTTAAATTACTTTTTTTCACACGTCTTCAACTATTTGGTTCTTATCTATAGTTAGAACCCCTATATAACGTTGTTGTCCAGTTCAAATGTTTTTATTCACACATTAAAAATCATCATTCTTTTCTGGCAAAGGGTAACACAATAAATACCATGTGAGGTATAACTGCAGGCCGTACGTTATTGAATTGTTGATTCCGTCATCACCAAACCAATTGACTCAATATTTTTTGAGCCTTCAATATGCGATTACCCTATAAGATATAGATTTTGTAGGTGGTAGAGCCACGCTGAAGCTATTACTGGTTTCAGCATGAATGGGTCAGCTCGTCCGGGGTACTACCACCCGACCCACCGACGTGAAGTAACAGTGCTAGCATTGTTGCGTTTCGTTCGGTCAGAGATAGCGCCGGAGGCCCACCTCCCCCTCCTCTCCACTCCCCCATCCTTTCCCTTCCCCCAAATACAGGCTGGCAGCGCACTAGCGACTCTCCTGGTGTTGTTAGTGTCTATGGACGGCGGTGATCACTGAACATCAGGTCAACCGCCTGTTCATTTGCCCTCTATGACATGAAAACAAAAAAAACGATTTTGTATGGCAATAGCAACCTATTAAGTCATATGTTTGCTAACCAATGAACTATAAATTTACCACAAAGTAACTAAATATCTAATTTGCAGTTACTTTCAGGGCCAAAATAAAATGTGGTTGCGCCGCTTTATGTATATTTGAAAATTCCCGCATTATGGATTTAATCACGCCACTTTGAAGCCCGACCAATTAATTGACAGGCAGCCACCTCACCCAAACACCTTTCCGGAAAATGGGGGGGGACGCCCGGAGAGGATTGGGCCAAGGGGGGGCACGCCGGGGAGGGGGGGGGAGGTGTATGATGGTGTGCGGCGAATAGATCCGGGAGAAAAAAGGCGAAAAAAAAGGGGGGGGGGGGAGGGGGGGGGGGCATCCTCCCCCTCCCCTCTGAAAAAACCCCCCACACCGGGGAAAATGTATTCTAGAGAAATTGTGTCCTGGAGTGATTAGTAAAGTCGTCAATTACCTGATTGTATATTTATTATATTAGCAACGTAACATTATAGAAATATGCGTGATTATATAACGTATCTTAATCGGTTTAGTAGTTCCTGAGATTACCCTCAACAACGTCACAAACTCACAAACTTTACCTCTTTATTATATTATTAAGTATAGATTAGTATTAGTATAGATATAAGGTATAGATATCACTTCATTTATCCTATTAGGGTGCGTCTATAAAACACTTGAGGTGATTTTTCTAAGTTACGCTATTGTCCAATAATAAATTTATAACATAACAAAATGTTAAAATAAAAATGCTAACTTCATTTTGAGACTCGTTTATTTGAACAAAACCGAAAATAACATATCATACTTTTTTTATTATCATAAAAAAATCGTCTATATCTTAGTTTCTAATAATAAAGATCAACTCTATAATGTGTACAGATCAATTACATCCAAATCACTGTTTACTATCTAACAACATATTCAAAAAGACAGCTGATTATAGATTTACTATATTAAAAATAACATCAGTGTAAGTTGTATTGAATCGAAGCAAAATTTGACCGATTTATAATCTGACAAATACAAAAAAAAACGAATTTTACGTGTATCCATAGACAATCATACTAAATATATGATACAATATATCTTCGAGGGAATATAAATGGATTAAAGTTGTCAAAACTGACACTAAATTTCAGTGTTGCCATTCGTCTGTCTCATTTTTTACCATCTCAATTTGTCACATTGATTTTTTCCGAATCGTTTATCAAAATATATAAAAATGAAGTACGAGTCATATTATAGCTTTTTTTTTGTTATAAGAGACACAAAAACTTAAAATATTTGTAACTACATAATAAATTAAATCTTATCAATATTTTTATTACATTATAGCAGCTGTTTTACATACATCCGACAACATAACATACACATAGACGCTAGTTATTTGATTTGTTACATTAAGATAATCTATATAGGCAGAGACAAAACAGTTAAGTACATTTTCCATCTCCGTTTCTCCACCGAATTTTTAAATTATTGAAGTTATACTTCTTTAGGCGCGTTATGAAAAAATGATGAGAGTGAAATTTTAATTTTTGTGACACAAAATTAACAGTATGAAGCTGTCTGCTTAACCGCTCATTAAGTCTCGAAAAAAAAGCTACCAACAAAATAGAAATTGAACCTCGATATTAGTCGCGCATGTTGGTACGCTCGTCGTTTTTTTCTACAAACGTAGATTAAGGCGAAAGATAAAATTTTTAACAGATTGTTATCTTGTCACGCCAAAGAAGTATAACTTCTAACGCGTGTACATAAGTACACACACACTTTTTTTTTTGTTTAGTAGGTATGGACCACCTTTAGTGTTACCAAAGAAAACCTTTTGAAAAAAGTTCTTTTTTTTAACATAATAATGAAACTTGAAAAACCAATGTGTTTTGATTGAATTTCGACCAACAAACGAACACTATTTTTTTAAATCATTGGTGTGTAAGGTTTATAGATTGCAATTTTTACATCAATTAATAATGCATTATTTCTAGGCAATGAAAAATATATTATTAAAAACTTCATTATTATGCTGTTGACTAGCTGTTATCCCTTTATTGTTACAGACACAACTGTCGAAAGAAAGGGGCACGTATACCTATCAGCTTCTATGCTCGAATTACTCTCAATCTATAAACGAATTCATAGTGTTTTGATGAGTTTCAGATTTTTCGACTTATGTTGTAGTCTAATATGTCCCTTTTCCTTGCGACAGCAGAAAGGTAGGTAGGTAGGTAAATATTATGTAACAAACGATAGGTATGAAAAGAAAAGCATGTCTTAATGCTCACATGATCATGATACGAACAACAAATTACCCAACAGCATAATAACTGTCAACTGTTTAAGAATGTGGTTGTGAAATAACGCGACGCGACAACGACGTTGTTAATTATAACCGTTGTTGACATCTGTATTACCGATTTTATCATGAAATCGCAATTTGTCTACACTTATATATTAATATGTTTCAAAATAAACTAATAATGAGAGAGTACAAGTTAAAGAGAAATGCAACTATCACTGACAGTTAATCAAACACCTAAGTACGTTATTAGAATTATTTTAATTAGCCGTCTATCTGAATACGTTGTTAGTACCATAGAATTCGAGTAACAAAAAAATGATGAATACACAGCTAATATCTCTACTCTTTAGTTTTGATAATATCTAATATACAGGAGTATTAAATTTTACATAGTAAGTATTATATTAACAATTTGTTTGCAGATTTTCATAAAAAAAAAATAACAAATTAAATCTACAATAAGTATAAAATATGAGATTATTTTTGGAAATACTGGAAAGGTCATTCTATAAGTAATAAATAACAAAATAATTTATTTGTGATAAATTTTACGACTAGTTTAGAATTCACAGGTTTTAGAAAAAGGCAGAAGAGCGTGTTACTTGAATATTGAAAACCCACAGATAATGCATAATATAATATATATTAACAGGTCTGTAGTCTGTCTATACCTTATATATTTTCCCTAAATTTTATGACAGATATCTATTTTAAAAGAGATTTTATATGCGAATGCAATTCAAAAAAGGTTTGACTGAATTTAATACAATTTTTCCCATTAAAATTATATATGATCTTCAATTGATAAAAAAAAACTGTTAATAAAAACTTTAGAAATTGTAAGAAACATATTTTTTTGTTTATTCCCAAACGATTGTGATGCAATTTTGTACAAGCGACATATATATCATCCAGATTTCAATAAGTTAATCTTAACAAAATTATTTACAAATTGAAAAAAAAAATATT
Organism: Antheraea yamamai; assembly: GCA_036509395.1. Lineage (NCBI taxonomy): Eukaryota > Metazoa > Arthropoda > Insecta > Lepidoptera > Saturniidae > Antheraea > Antheraea yamamai. The sequence goes on from AP028447.1 coordinate 1,775,336, forward strand.
ACTTTTTTTAATTTTAATTAGGGATTTTAATATTTTTTTGTACAGGAGAAGTATATTTGACACTGTTATTATACATATTCTAACATGGTACACCTTAATATTCATGTACCAATATCTTGCCATAGGTATACACATTATCTTACAGCAAGATAATTATAACATTGGTCGAATAGTTTCCTAGAATTTTTTTTTTATTGTAGCTCGGCAAAGTGACTGTACTGTGCCTGAAGGTAAACACAGTACAATCCAAAAACAATGGCGACCACCGAAAGACATACTATCCATCGCCGGTCGCCGCTGTCATGCCGGCCTGAAACATATACACCGGCTGATCCCGGAACGCGACACGCCCAAACGTGCCACTATAGCGGGTGTTCCACCTGGTGTACGGTGGTCGCGATCCAGTCGGGTACAGACACCCTACCACCCCGCACACAAATTGCTATTCGAGGGAAACAGCTGTCAAACATAGAGCAACTTAGGTATATTATAGTGGCAACACTGTACACACAACGACAACCGTACCTCCACAGTGTTGCCACAAGCTGCCATAGATAAAATACAAATCTGACATTCGTTGTAACACACGTTTCCTCTGCCTTTTTCATAAAATCTGTATTTGAACCGTTGAATTCAAATATTAAGTGTCAAATTATATAACGTAGGAAATTCAAGTATATAAATACACGGAATTAGCTTAAATGTCAAATGAAAAACGTCCCAACGACAAGCATTACAAAATTTGACATGAGTTGCAATAGTCTATCAAAATGACAGACGTCAGTTTGACATAACCATCGTAATATCTAAATTGACTGTCGTCACATTGCAATTTGAGTCAACTATCAATTAATTAATAAATTTTAAATCAATAACAGTATAAAAATAAATGAGATATTATTACACAGTCTCGTTTACAAGTTAAATTTCTACCTATTACTATATATTTTAACTAAATTAGCCAATCGCACGCGGAGTTATCTTTTCTTGTTTAAAGTTGCGGTACATGGACCACAGATGGCCCAAATAACAAAGGCACGATGACGTCACTAATATCTGATATCTTAACTCTAATACTTTAAACTAAATTTTGTTTAAAATTTGTGCATATCTTAACTATAATTAACATATACTTTATCTTATAATGAAGATTCGAACTGAGTATGAAATCTTATACTGCTTTTATAGCTATAAATCTAATTTTATTCCATAAATATTAATATAACTTGTCTCGATTATATTTGCTATCGCGTACCGTACCCAAAAAATTCAGGTACCATTATAATGAGAATCAAATATAGACAATGACCAAAGCTTAGGCGAGATTCCACTAGAAAAATAAAATATATAAGTCTCTTTCATTTCTGATAAACTTCTTTACAAATATATACCTTTGGAGTATTTCATTTAAATTGAATCCGAAACGACTTCCCATTTTCGGGTAATCAAACGGACGAAAACCTGGCAACACCGGCCAGGAGGGTTAATGAGAATTATAAGTATAGGAAGATCGTGTACAGATTTAGTCGTTGCAGTAACAGAACATATTCAGGTGCGGGTGCGTTACGCTGATGCAACTCGGTTCGTTGTTATATCTGGAAGTTTCGATGAAATCAAATATAAATACCGACGTTTTTCTTGGATGGTGGATTTAGGGAGTTGTTAGTAATATTTGTATAATCTATGTACCCAAAAAAATGGACGACAAATGTTTATTTTTTACGTAATCAATAAATGACTAAATGATTTCAATAGGACGGAATAAGAGTTTAGAAATCAGTAAAATTAAAGTTCCTCGGTCATGAGTCAACGGGGTAATTGCATCCACTGACCCTCATCTGACATCTGTATATGAGTCGTTACATTTCAAAATGAGCCAAATCCAATTTTAATTGTTCATATAACATCTTTTAATTTAGCTTATTTTGAAATGTAAGGACTTAGGATATGTTTAAATAATTTGAAGCACGGAATAAGAATTTAGAAATCTGTGTAACCGTCACGAGGTAAGGGAGTACTTGCATCCACTGACCCTCATCTAACATCTCTATATATCTCTGAATAAAATCTATTTTTTATACATTATAGGAGATATTTAAATTTAGATATTAGTTAAGTTCAAATTAATCAATAGTGGCTAAAAGGGACAATTGTATCCACTGCCCCTCCCTCCAGCTGTATCCGTTTCCAAAGTTATAAGTAAATTAAATAGAGTTGACTTTTAACGATGTAAAATATAGTAAAAAGAGTTAATCGATCGTGAATCAGAGAGGGAAATTGCATCCAATGACCCTTTGACCCTTCTTGGTATAGATATATTCGTCCCCGAATGAATTCGTTTTTCTTTTACCAATTTATAGACGTTACTGTTAAAACATCTCGGAATATTTGTTGAGTAAATGCTTTGCGAGTCCTCCTACACTGCATTCGACTATCTCAATACAGTAATATCTCTTCATGTTAGAAGCAGATACTCTATGTGTACGTCTTTCTCTAGAATATATTTTATGAACGAGAATATAAGTATAATTCTTGATAAAGAATGTTCCAGTATCCACAAGGAATTGCCACTAGAATATAGGAAACTTTTCAATTTCGACCCAAATGACTACAAAATCCCCGGTGACCCACTCGATCCAGTTTGACCCACTTGACCCATATTGACCCACTAATTCCTTTTTTCACTGTCATATCATAATTTGTTATAGTTTTGTTAATTAAAGAGCTTTCTAAAAATTTTGAAGAAATCTAATTTCATTTTTGCTTAGCAAAAATTTTTAATATTAACAAATTTGTATATATCACACAATTTTTTAAATTTGGTAATTTTTTTGAGTTGTTAATATAAATGATACTCACGCGTTTGTCCTCGATATGTCCCTGATATCGAAGACAAATCTATCTTCTTTCTTTAAGTAAATCATTGACGCTTCGAAGAGACCTCTGCCGGGACCGACGGCGATCTGAAAAATGAAAACGTAATTTTGTTACAATTTTTTTTTATAATTAACTATAACATAGTAGTGACATCTGGTCGTTTCGTTGCGTGCTAACCTACGTTCTACGTTCGTACGTACGTACGTACGTTCTACGTTCTAACCTAACCTAACCTAATCGATTAATAATAAGTCTGTATGGTATGTATTAACTGTGGTGTGTGTAACAAAGACTTTACCCTGTTGCTGAAAGAATTACGCGTTTTATTAAATTTTATTAAAATATTTTCTTATATACCATGATTTGAACTAACTTATTGACATGTTATTATCAGAAAAAAAAAAACGTTTTTTTTAAGTGATAACTTCTTTACGCTCGTTGAGTGGTATTTTTTTTGACAGGAGGTAAACTTATGACTTCGCTTCATGACATGCTAGGAAGCGTGACCGACACTATTGAGCCTGTGCAGTCCATCATGTTTGAGTAATTCATAAACTGCATAAAAATTAATACACGTGACAACCAGTTTATTGACAATAATTTCAGTTAAGAAATTATGAAATTTAAATAATTCAACTGTAATTGATTGAATAATTCAAAGAACACAGTTATTCCATCGTTTTGAGTTTTCACTTCTGTCGGCAGTCCCTATGACTACTTCGACTTTTTTTCTTGTTTTGCGTTGCTGCTCGTATTAATAAGATATTTTTTTTTATAATATTGCCAATCTACGTCATCTATTGGCGCAAACACAAAAAGTAAGTTAGTAAACCTTCAGCGTATATATGTATAAATGCAATTTAAAACTAAAATATAATACTAGATGGCGCTTTACTAAAATCTGTAAATTACTATAATAAACATCTGTTCTGGCATCGTAAACGGTATCTTCATGGAAGTGAAATTTCTTATAGCACAGTAAGGCTTTTTTTGTATATGTATAAATATGTAAGTGGTTGTCTGTGTGTAGTAGTACACCAAAATTAGTAAATGTATAGTTAAGTATTTATACTACGCAACTTTGTATAGTATATAGTTTATAAGCATTTTCATATCTGAGTTTCGACATTTCAAAACGAACTAAATCCAATTTTACCCGTTCCTAATATATTCCATTATTTTTCAAAACATAAAAAAAAACTAAAAACCTTATGAATGGCAAAATTTGAACTTATATATCATCGGTGTATAAAAACTGGAAAAATTTAAATTGGATTTAATACATTTTGAAATGTAACGACTCATATGACTCATGTACATAATTTAATACATACGAGCTTAAGTTTCACTTCCATTGCGTGTAGAAACAGATACACGCGGTATTTATTTTTTGTTATGATACCTTGAGCTGCCAATTCTCCCGCCGGATCTGAACCCCCTTCCCGAACCTGCCGACGTACCCGTCCGTGTCCTTCGCCTCCACGAACGACAGCATCTTAGCATTCGGGTTCGCTCGCGACACCCACACTATCTCGCCGAGAGTACGCTTCCTACATTTCGACCTGGAATTACATTTGAACAATGAATTTGCTGTGGCTCCGTTATTATATCATTACATATTGATAAGAATTCATAATTATTCTTGATAATAATATGGCCAATAAACAAGCTTACACGAAGCGGAGGCTCTCAAAATGGAAAAGAAACCTAGATTTCGAAACATTCTTCATTGGTGCTCGGCTCCTATTGGTCTTAGCGTGATGATATATAGGCCTGCCTCGGTAAATGGGCTATATGAGCCTGGTGGTCTGCTCTCCGCCGCCTCCTTAGCGAGCATAACTGCCTCGCAGTATTAGGCGACGGAGTTCCGCCCGGTCTCGCTCTCAACCATCTTACAGACGACAGTCTAGAGCGAGAGATCTGAGCCTATGGCCGCGAAGAGCTCGAGGCGTGGCACGTCCCAGGCGGGACAAACTGCTGGTGTGTGCTGCGCGGTGTCCGTCGCGCAGCCACAGTGATGGCACTCTGCCGATGGCTCCCGGCCTATGCGACACAGGTAGCTTCCGAAGCAACCGTGCCCCGAGAGCACCTGTGTTAGCCGGAAGCTTAGGGTGCCACTCCGCCTGTTCAGCCATTCGGCCATGACGGCCGAACGGCTTCAATAATTGCCACGCCTGAGCTCAACCGCTCAAGTCGTCGGCGCCATTCGTCGACCATTAGGACCTGGTGGAGCTGTGACCTCAACGCCTCGATTTCCCGGGGCGCCAGTCGTCGTCCTCGCTCCAGCGCCTCCACGCGTACATGGTAAAGAGACGAGTGGGCCCTCGCTTCCAGGTCCCAGGGTGGGGATCCGGCTAATAGGTATCCGCGTATGGCTCTGACGGCCATTGCCCTATGCGATTTGCGCAGGTGGGCGATGCTGGTGGCCGTTAGGCCGTCCGCCCAGGCGGGGGGCCCCGTATAGGGCCATTGACCGTACAACTTCCGGCAAATGGAATTGCCCCCCCCCCCCCCCAGATTGGGCAGTAAGCGGGCAAGCGCACCCGCTGTGCCCATTAAACGGGGGGCTAGCTGCCAGAAGTGTCCCTCGAACGTCCACCAGCTATCGAGGAGGAGATCGAGATATCTCATACTCGACCCGATACCGATGGACTCGCCTCCCACGTGAATCTGCGATCCTCTAGGTGGCGCATTCCGAGGCCCGTGGAAAAACAGGCCCTCGGTTTTGTGCAGCGCTACCTCTAATCCCAGACGCCGGATCCTACCGACGACTTGTGCGACTCCTGCCGTAGCAAGGATCGCGGCCGCGCGGTGCGTCTTCCCCCGGGCTAACACTAGTGTGTCGTCAGCGTAACAAGTAACGCTGATGCCTCGGAGGAACACCCAATCGTATCCGATGTTCCACAAGAGAGGGCCCAGGACTGACCCCAGTGGAACACCGGATACTACGTCACGCCGACCAGCCATACCTACCTCCCCCGACCAGCCATACCTCCCCCGACCAGCCATACCTCCCAACCAACCATACCTCCCACCAACCATACCTCCCCCGACCAGCCATACCTCCCAACCAACCATACCTCCCACCAGCCATATCTCCCTCAGTGGTCCCTGAGATTACCCCCTACAACCCCACACACTCACAAACTTTACCTCTTTATAATATTATAGTATAGACTAGCGAGCCCGGCAGACGTTGTCCTGTCCTGATTAAAAATAAATCCTTGACAAATTATATACCAAAACGTTCCTCATGACTCACTTTATCCACTGGTGAAAACCGTATGAAAATCCGTTCAGTAGTTTTTGACTTTATCGCGAACAGACAGACGCGGTAGGGGCCTTTATTTTATACTATGTAATGATATTGGAAAAGCTTAATGCCATACGCATTCCCTACCAGTTAACTAATAATTGATAAAGAGATTGTACCCAAACTCCTCATCGTATAGCTCTACCTTTATTAGTCCCAAAAATCTCAACTTTTCCATACGAATTCTCAAAAAAAATTTTTTATACAAATTTTGTCTCAACAATTACAAACAAGAGAAAAAAATGTTTTTTCAAAAAGGCGCAGCCGGTCTTACACACATTCGAGAACCGATTTTTATGTTTGTAGATAGAGGATTTTGATATAATTTAAATATAATACACAAATCCAGTGTCATGATGTTTGTCCACGATGAACTCCGAAACTACTCAACCGATCATCTTGAAAGTTGGCATTTATGTATAATTTGGTTCAACTCGAGAGATAGGATAATTTATACTTCGGTTAATACCTCAATATTTTTTTAATTACAAATTAAACGATTATCAATGTTGATTATTGTTATTAATTATAAGTTTCATCGGTCTAGAACAGATGGCGTTTTAAAACAGTTTGTTGACAGAAAACTGTAGGACCAAGTGTTATAGACGATCGAGTTTTTCGATCGAATAATAGTTTCTTTCGATAACAGCTAAACCGACATTGCTTTAAAAGTTACAACATACCTGACACTCTCAGTAAGAGAATTGATAAAATCGACGAATGATTCCGCCGCTCTCCGGTAGAGGGCGTCGGACTCGCTCACGTTGATCCACTTCAAGCAAGCACACCAGTGGGGTTCGATTCCCGCCTCACTACAGGACCTGTTCCTCGGTATCTGGAAATATACACGATAACTCTCAACATTCCCCATTCTTCTCTCTTCTCTGTATGTCTTCTTCCGCCCACTTCGTCAAGTAATCCTTACTTATCGATATATAATAATAATGTGCAAACATTACAAAGGCTCTCGTCACTGTCTTAACATAATGACAGTACTCTTGTTAGAACTTTCCAGAGTTTTAGGACATCTCAGTACCGTTTTCGTTTTATTGAAGTAAAACTTCTTTAGGCGCGACTAGGAGGTAACTGGACGACAATGCAACGGAAGTCCGTTACGGCAATATGTCGTCACATTTTGTACCATCCGGTTTCTAAATATTTTTTATTTTGTCAATAAATAGTTTATAAATAAAATCAAACAAAATTTTTTGAAAAAAAAAATAATAGTGAATAAAAATATCAAATTGAATAATAATAAAAATCATACAATAGAATTAATTATGTATATACGGGCGCGTGACCGTGCTGCCATCTGGTTTCAATGTAAGTATAAACAAATCAAAGCTTCACTATCTGTAGTGCCATCTATCAGCTAGTTCGGAATTTAAGTAACACAAGAGATATTATTAGCAACTCTTTGATCAATAAATAATGAATTTATTTTTAACCTAATCGCCATCTCTTACAACACCAACGAAGTTTTACTTCAATCGCACTTTTTTTTTTAATATTCCACAGACTTGTAACAACAACAGACAATAACCGATCTATATTACACAAGATATAATAATTACTATATAAAAAAAATAACCGAAAATAATGAATTGGAAATAAAACTCCTAACCTTCCTCAAAAACTCCCAAAAGTTCCCAAAACTCTCAATATTGTATGATGTAAAATTTCATTTGTATTTAATTGCCGCCATTATGGATTAACATGTGACGTCACTGTCCATTAAACATTGATAAATTAATTCTCATTTCTTGAAGTTATACGAGTTTATCTTTTAAATATTACTTTACCAGCCTGTATTTCTAAATACTTTTCTCGCGCTTCAAAAATTAAGGATCGGCATACATGATAACATGATGATAACGATGATGAATAGAAAAACAACTTACTAGTTCGAAGAGCGTCATTCCCCTGGTCAGATCAGCACCCTTGATTTTATAAGGGTTCCAGTATTTTGTCAAGTCCATTGCGTCAAGTATCGTCGCGTATATATCGTGGGGGGTGGTCAGAGCGTGTGAGTTCTGGAGCAGTGCTGGTCGGATCTCAGGCCTCGCCCTCTTCAGCACTTCTGGCAGCACCAGCGCCATCAGCGGGAGCCGTTCCTCCAGCTTCCCCTGCAGCGTGTCCCTGACCTTCGCGTATCTGCCTCGAGGTGAGATTCCAAGGCCAAGTTTATACGACATGTTGTAAAGATTTAGAGGGAGAGGGGGAGGGAGAAAGAGGGAGAGAGAGAGGAAGGGAGAAAGAGGGAGAAAGAGAAAGAAAGAGAGAGAGAGAGAGAGAGAGAGAGAGAGGGGGGGGGGAGAAAGAGAGGAACTGTTCTACAATCAAATTTTAATAGAGTATTTTTATGTTTTATTTGACGCAAAACGGAAGGTAAATAAGGGGAGATGCCAAGGTCGACTTTAATGCAACACGTTTTAAACTATCGTTTCTGACACAAAAATAAGCTAGAACAAGAAAGAGAGAAACAAAAGAGAGAACAAGATGAAAAAAGAGAGAGACAAAGGATGTGTTCTATAACCAAATTTGAATAGAATATTTTTAAATGTAACGGTTTTTGTCGCAAAACAAAAGATAATATGGTCAACATGAGAAAGCAAAAAATCGTTACTAACACCATACATATAATATTTAGGTGTTTAGGAGTTTATTTCTTACGTTTACACGACTTAAAGTACTGAACTAAGTATCACGAAATTTTTTTTCAAATATTTTTTATTGGATTTTTCACATATAAAAAATTTGCAATCCTAAAATTTTAGCTTCCCAGAACTTCTCAATGTTTTTTAAATTTAATTTTTTTTTTTGGCACGGAATACATTTGGTTATCGATACAAGTAGTATTGAAGGAAAAATCGATACCGATAAAATTCAACACCGTTTGGTCGGTCACGTATATTCATTGTGATTTTAATACTATTCATTCTGCTATATATCGCCACTAGATGACGCTATAATATTTACAATAAATTATAACAGACACGTGAGAAGAAATAATTAACAGGGAACATGTTCCGGTTTTTTTCCCAATGTAATGTTGGCAACATTTTTTTCGACTGTCGACTGGTAAAAATCGTCACGTAAGAAAAAATCGTTATGCTTCTTTTCTCTCTCTTTCTACTGTTTATTCGAGTGTGCGTGCGAGTATCTCATTAAAACTTATCCTTATATATTCTTAATAATTTACTATTTATTAACCAATAATACTTTTTAATTTGATTCCTGACTTCACGTTAAGGTAAACATTCTGGCCGCAAACGTTTTAACGTTTTTTTTTTTTTTTGGAAAAGCATTTTTTTTTTAAATACATAGTTGGACTAACCGTGGTCCATGGTCCCCCATGACGATGAGCAGAGTGTCCCTGAGAACTCCCTGGTCTTTCAACCCTCGGAGGAAGTCGACGGTGTCCTCATCAGCAGTCGATATCATATTGAAGTCATCATGAGTGATGTCCGCTATGAACGTGAAGCAGAAACGCTTACCGTCGAGCCGGAAGAACTATAATAAGAATTTTTTTTATTTCGTTTTTATACACCGGGATCGAAGTCCAAATTTGCCGTTCATAAGGTTTTTAGTTTTTTTTATGACCTCAATATAATTACATGCACAAAATTTGAAGATTTTGAAAAATAACCTAAAATATTAGGAACGGCTAAAATTGGATATAAGTTATTTTGAAATGTAACGACTGTAATGTAACATATGGGTCATTCCACCAAATAAGAACATTTTTACGGGGCGACCCTCGCGGATTATGTTTAAAATTTATGGAGGTGTTCTCTATCATAAGACAAAAATTCCCTGAGAGTTTTAGCTCTTAATACGCAGCGGTCTTGAAGATATGATTTTTTGAAATTTTGGAAAAAAAATTTTTCAACTTTTTCGTCAATTTTTCTGATATGAAAAACATTTTTAAACAAAATCGACAAACATTGTATTTTGTAGGAAAAATTCTCAGCTTTTGAATGAAAATATTTATTTTTTCATAAACTCATCAGAAGACCCTTAAAAATCGAATTAAAATGGAAAAATTGATTTTTTTTGGTGTGCAGCCCAAAATTCTTCAAATTTGAATTTTTTTCTGAAAGCTGAGGTTTTTTACACAAAATATATACTTTACTTATACGTGTCAGTATATATACTGAAACCACAAGAATTATTTGGTGGAATGACCCATATACTCTCTAGGGTGGGCCAAAAAAAATTTTTTTTCTCTAAAGTGGGTCAAAAAACTTCTTTTTTTTCTTTAGTTACCATGAAAATATCCACCAAGATGTAGAAAAAAAATCTGATAAAGTCTGAACTCTTAATATTACTAGTAAGAGGTAGCTCATTATAATTTTTATTTTTCCATTTAAGTGACAAGGGAAAAGAGAGTTTTTTTCTACTTATCTACTGTTCTCTCGTACTTAAGTCGCGTCGTCATTAAAATTACAATAACTTTTGATAGACCAAACCGATTTTAATGAAACCAACCAAAGAGATTTTATCACGAACGCAGTATTTTAGCAGTGATGCGTTCATACAAACCGACAGACAGACATTTCTAAAAATGATTGAAATGTATTTTATTACTTATTCCTAGACACTTGCAACATTTTTTTTTACAAAATTCTAATAAGTACAGACACGTAGGATAACATTCTTGTTATGTGTAAATGTATGATTTTGTGTTATTTGACTTTATATTTTGTAACATTGGGTGATGCTTCACGTAAACCATTTTAGTTATAGTTAGTTATAGTAGATGAGACATAACACCACGGAGCATGAATTCTGTCTTCCCCCAAAAACTCCCTCGAAAATTCTAAAGGACCATCATCTTCCTGGAATAAAAAACTAATCGAAACCCACATGTACATACCTGATCCGTGATATTCATCATCAGCCGATACTGTGGAGTGTCTCCAACACAGTACCGACTACCGGTGTTGGACCACTTCTTCCCACCTGAGGACTCCTCGAGGTAGAAGTCACGAAGGTAGTGGTCCGCGGGCTGGTGGAGGAAGCCGTTGAAACGGTACTGAAATGTACCGATCCAGGGCATATCCTCGAAATACGCTGTACGGTAACTGGAGAAGAGATACAGTATAACCTCTGTCCGTGTTATTACAAAAAAGTTAAATACGTATTAAATACTTAGTTTAAATAAATCTCCTAATAAATGCACCGCGCTCGCCCGAGGCAAGTTCGCGTTATCCTTTTTCGCAAGTCTAACCTAACGAAACCAAAGCCAGACAAAAAAGCAAAATGGCGAACATTCAGCGAGCGCGGTGCGTTTAATATGAGACCTTTTTAAAGCCAGGGTTCAATAAGTATTTAACTTTTTTGTAATAACACCGCGTAAGTCTTTTTAAAGTGACGACTTCTTTAGGCGCTTTGAGCGGTATTTTTTTGGCGGGAGATATATTTATGATTTCGCGTCATGACGTGCTAGTAAGCGTGACCGACCGTATTGCGCTTGCGCAGCTTGCGTCAGACTAGCGATGCGTAGTATAGAGCTCCCTGTGTACATTTAATATTTATATTTTGTATTGAGCTTGTGCGGCGTATTTGATTAATTAATAAAATGTATAAAAATGTATATAATTATTGTTCAGAGTACCAATACATGTGACAGCCACACTAATGATGATAATTTCAATTCACAAATTATAAGATTTAAATAATCCACACTGTAATTAATTTAAAAATTCAAAAGAGAACACAGTTATTCCATTGTTTTGAGTTTTCACTTCTGTCGGTGGTCGTTATGACTGCCTCGACTTTTTTTTACACTACACTGGGCGAAGCTTGACCTCAGTCACACCTGATGGAAAGTGAGGACGAGGCTTAGGATATAGTACGTTCGCTCAGTAATTCGCTAGTTGAAGTCAAACTTTAAAGAAGACGTCGAAAAGATCGAGTTATTCAAAATCAAAACAAAAATACTTTATTCAAAATTTCAAAAAAAAAAAGACAAAATATACCAGGAGCGCTATTTTGAGGTGTAATAAAAAAATTCACAAAATTGAGGACACAAAATTTTTTTTTTCACATCGTCCGTTTTGCCCTTGAATCCCCCATGTACATACAGGCTGAAAGTTTAGACAGTAGTACTATTTATGGAAGATACTCTGCACTCGATTCTCGTTTTATATCAATTAACAAAATAGGTGCCTAATATTTGACCTAATTATCTAGAAAAATACAAAAATTATATGCAATCCTCTACGCGTCTATGTTAAAGCATGGTGTCAATGACCGTCGGGTGACTTCACTTTCACGTGGGAACGGCATGAACAGAACAAAAGAGTTTATTGCCCGTTTTATTATCGCAGTTTATTAACTCCGGATGGCTCCTTGCAGCTTTCGGCACCGGTCATTGCACCTAGGCTTATTACGTTTGTGTTTATACTTTTGAAAGTCTTAGAACAAACTTTAACTTAGGATCTCTTTGTTGAGTATTAGTATTTGTTTTGATATTATTATTTCATATGTTAAATGTGACCATGAACTATCATCTCTTAGAATACTGTAAGCGACTCAAAATCAAAATATCCTTTATTCAATTTAGTCCCTAAGAAGGCGCTTATGAACGTCAAAGCTACCACCGGTTCGGACAAACAACTCAATCATCGAGAAGAACCGGCAAGAAACTCGATCTGGTTTATCGTTTCATGTTATATAATTTTACAAAACACAAATATTTACATTCGTTATTAGTGGATGCACGGAGAGGGGCGTCATTTCCAGACGTCACATACTGACTAACCTAACACCTGGTATATTTGAAGCTATTTGTATATTTTAGTTTAATATTCTAATCTGACCTTATGAATAGGGTCTGTGTGTAGCTTTTCAGTTCACATATTATACAAAATATTCTATTATGATTTGTTTCAAAATACAATAATAATTTACAGACTATTATCCTGAACCCTAACAATACAAAATAATTTTCACAGAGAAATTAGAAAAAAACTTACCCATCCTCCTTGAGCTTGTAAAATATGAAAGGCATCGAGTCGAGTGTTCCATTATTCCTCATCTTCTTCCTCACATCGGGCAGTTCCAGTTCGTTCTTCCCTGTCAGGATGGGGAACAGAGCGGCCGGCGTACCATCACCCACTATATTATACCTGTATAGAGCAAAATGAAAACGAAAATTGAGCAAATTGAAAAAAAAAAATTAGCCTACAAAAATGCACCAGAGTATCCCTCATCACAGTTACCACCCGTTTAATCTTGAATTGTCATGAACCTACCACTATTTCAATTTCTATACAATACTACAAAATATATAGCCAAATAACACAAGATTATGAATAAAATATAAAATCCACTACATGACTATTTCTAAAATAAAACAGCCTAAGTTACTTCCTAAAATAGCAGCAATCCGGCAGGAAAAGTCTCGCTAAAATCGGTCCAACCGTTTCGAACATTACCCGGGACACACAAAAATTTTTTTAATAGGTTTTTGTTAAAAGAACCCAATTGACTCTTTTATCCAATTTAGTAAAAAGCTATTATTTTCACATTTCAATACAATTATATTTATTTTTATAAAGAAATAGTAGTTGAAGCAATTTACAATATGGGGACCTCACTGATCATTAAAAAGTCACATTTCAGTTGCTAAACTCTGTCCATGCAATATATTCCAGATAATTTAATGTATGTCCGCAAAGACTTAGGTAAGCTACATTTTCTGAGTGACTAGAATGATTTTAATACTAGAAGCCAACAAATTATCCATTCTAGCTACAGTTCTACACTTACTAAAGCTAATAAAGGTTTTTTTTAGGTTACATTCTACAAGAAGGTCGCAAAACACATCAACAATTTACCAGATGAGAAGTTCAAGGACCATGTGAAACAGATTTTAATTTCAAATGGCTTTTAATTACTTTTTATGTTCTCTATATGTAATGTGGGTTAATTATAAGAAATAACCTACCCGTTTAGTACAATTCCATCCATTTCCTTAACCAAAAATTTGTAACTCTTTGGCATTCTCCGAATAAAACCATTCCTCGATGTCGAGTCAAATCCAAATATAAGCATGTTAATGGTATTTTCTCTTCCAGGAGGTGATGGCTTCCTTTCGACCGCAGTGCGATAGCCTAGCGAATGGCCTATCCATTTTGATCGTATTATACTGAAAAAAAAAACATTTATAATAAGTCAAAATAGTTCTAACTCTTCAGAGGCTATACACTTTAAATTCAAAGATCAATCATTTTCCGATTTTAGGAGGAAAGCTTCAATATTATTATAGAAAAGGAACCTAGTCATAGATTATAAAATGTTCACATTATTATAAAAGAGAATCAAATATAAATACTAAAAGCTTTCTCGCCTTAATGGACAAAACCTGTCGTTATAGATATGAATGAATGAGCTTAGCAAAAAGGGACTGATAGTAGAAGATTAACAGGTGGCAGAAGTTCCATACTATATGTGCATTTACAAGGGATTTGGATATTATAAGAAACTAGCTTCTCCCCGTGACTTCATATGTGGAATAGTTACTTCGTGCTAAGGCTAACACGCAGCGGAAGCTCTCAAAAGGAAACAAAAAACGATTTAGAAACATTCTTCATTGGTGCGCCGCTCCTATTGGTCTTAGCATGATGATATATAGCAAGCAAGCCTTAATAAATGAGCTATCTAACACTGAAAGATTTTTTCAGATCGGATCAGTAGTTACCGAGATTAGCGCGTTCAACCAAACAAACAAACTCTTCAGTTTTATAATATTAGTATAGATTAGTACATCAGACTAAGCATGATAATAGCAAAAGTGGTAGAGAAGTCGCGAAATAATAGGTTAATTTAAGGAGGGAAGAAAATCATACAAAAAGAGTTAACTATGAAAGTAAAGAGATACACAAATGATAAAAGAATGAATGAATTGTGTGAGAAATGATGTGCATAAAAAGTGTGTACACTGCGATGACAGTTGCTAGAAGATGCTGGAAGAGAAAAACATGGGATGTATAAGAAGGATACAGTAAAATCAAACAACTATAAGAATTAAGGTTTTTCCAGAAGACTACAGTATGGAATACTTTAAGAGGAAATTAAATAGGTTATTGAAGGGTCGGCAACGCGCATGTGAAACCTCCGGTGTTGCAAGCGATGGGCTGCGATGACTGCTTAACATTAGGCAACCCGCAAACTTGTTTGCTATCATCGTTGTAATAAAAAAATTGGAAGGTGGATAAGTATGGGAGTAAAGGAAGACCAAAAAAAGTATAGATGGATTTTGGGAGGCATGATATGTGTATAAAAAATGTAAATACTTGACAGTTAAAAAAATAAGAGTGGACGGGAGGACCCTAATTAGATGAGTATAGGGAAAAGAGGAATATCCATGGTTATTACCTATTTATGTGTATACCAACACATTTTATTTTAACGTGATCACTTCTCGTAAGCACGTAGACGCCATCGTTCTGAACGTAAGTCGGTGTTCCGAGATGATAACTCTTATCACTGTCGTATATTATATCTCTGTACGCACAAACTATATCTCTGGTCGTGGACAATATCTCTGGCACGACCCTGCATTTTGAAAGCTGGGAAAAAAATCCTTATAATTTTTACATATTTCATTAATTTATTGTTATCTCATTGGCTTATGTTTTTATCTTGCTTCCCAATTACAGTTATTACTGCAGCTGATGACCATTGCAAGCCAATAGCAAAGAGGCATGTACATTCTAAGCTCTGTCGCAATAGCTAATGCCCCTAAAGGCTGTATTAGGACACCAATATTCGTTACTAGACACTCCCTATGAACCTGAATCATATTAAGTTTGAGCTGTTAATATTAAGAATGACCAGTTTTTCACTTACCACATAAAATGTACGAGATTTTTTCGCGTCAGATTAGAGCCCTCTAAAAAAATGTCAGTTTTTTTTTTAATCCACTAGTTTGAAAGTTATTGAAGGGCAAAATCGAATTGCTGTTTTTATTGCTAAGATTTTTTTTAATAAATTAAAATTATCACTCTTTGATTTCGCGTAATTTTCTCTATATTTGCTTTTTTATAAACGAAGTTAACTCATAAAATACCATGTTATAGGGTCATTACCATGTTATACCATCTGTTGTGTTATTAAACTTTTGTATAAGTTAGTAATCACATTTTGAAATGAGCTAAATCCATCTTTAATCGGTCGTATAACATGATTAATTTTTTTAAGATTTCCAAGTTTTATACACCGAGAACGAAGTTCAACTTTTGCCGTTCATCAGGTTTTTATTTAAAAAAATAATAATCTTCATATTTTACATGTACAGAATTTGAAAATCTTGAAAAATAACATAAAATATTAGGAACAGCTAAAATTGGATTTCGCTTATTTTAAAATGTAACGACTCGAATACAAGATTGCGGCCTCTATTAATAACATTTAACGAAAGCAAAAAGATATTTGATAATGGAAACTCACATAGCATTTCACCCAGTCTTTACCCTGGCACACAACCTTAGGTAATCTCTTGTCAAATTGCGTCACTTCCTTTGCGAACGGGTCTAGCTGTGGAATATCACAACCGGTACCCTTGTCCTGTTTCAATGCCTCCTGGAGGCGGTACTCTATGTACCTGAAGGGGAAACAAATTAGAACCGTCTTCGATACATAACTTCACGGTTCAATTAAGCATTTAGAACTTAAACATTAAGTGGTGAAGCCTCATAATAATGTAAATCTGATTAGACATATTTGACAACCGAGCTTTTAAATTCAAAAGGACCATTAATTACATTTATCATCTTGTTTTCTTTCCTATAGTTAAATTTTTGTATTTATAGATGAATTCATTTTCACTTTTTCATTTATTCTTACTCTATTTTTTTTTTCTTTGTTAAATGTTTATCAATATTTAATATTACATAATTTAATTTTTCTTTATTGTTAATAGTGTAAGTTGTATCTATGTGATAAAGCGTTTTAGGTTTTCTGTCTAGTATACCCTTTCTTATTACTGCTATTATATTATTCGTCGGACTGTTCACTTTTTCATTATCCACAATTGTAAAAGAATAAATGAGTAGAGTGAGAGTTGGCTATATCTGAGTGCAACAAAGTCAGGTCACATTGGGCGCCAAAAATAAAAAGAACGTCGCTTCTTAGTGGGACGCTTTGACCCACAAATTTGTGAAAACTTTACTCAAAAGTACCAAATCTATGTATAAAATTGTACTTACAAAATCCATATATCAAACCTATCACGATAAAAGATAGTAAAAATCAGTAAAGAAGTTTCTGGAAAAAGATAGCAAACATTATATACAAAGATATTAAACATACAGAGAATATACCGTTATCAAAAGTATATTAGAATAAACACTACTCGTTACATTTAACGCCATGTAAAAGCGATTTTTTCTCTTAAGAACTAACACATCCAAACCGAAAAATTAGAAAATAAGCCCAGGATAATTTTATTCTGCTAGACATACAAAAAAACTATCTTTTATAATTTAAAAAAATCTATACTCAAGAATATATCTAAAAAAGTAATTTGGCTGTAAGTTTCGATCAGAAGACGGACAGTCACATTTTAAACTTAATAATGGATCACCTGTAAAGCGCAGCTGTCGAAAAACACCTGCTCTGATGGACTTTCAACTTGAGGGTAGCTAGGCTAGGGAGACAATATAAAAACCCCTACCACCGTAGTATGGTCGCAATATAATGATTTCGTTCACGGAAATCACAGACTGTTTTTAGAGTTTGAACCCAAGTCGATTTCTTCTTAAACATAAAATTTAGGAACATCGATTATACATAGTTGTAATAAAACGCATGCATGCAAAAGCACTGTGGATGAGATAATGGTTAACAGTGAATAAACTAAGCTGAAAACAGCAGTGTTGAAATGAAAACTGACTGGATAGTATATTTTACCCAGTTTTAGAGGCCCGTTTAAATATAGCGGCATTTTAAGGGCCGTTTACGTATTACATAAGCACCAAAGTCTATGGTTTTAGATTTTGGCGGGATTTTGGAATGTCATGTTGTGGATTTTATATTTTATTCATAATCCTGTGTTATTTGGCTACATATTTTGTAATATTGGTCATGTTTTACGTAATATAGTCTGGTTATTGTGCACAAATGAATTGGATGGTAAATAATACCACGGACCATAGATTATATCTTGCCACAAAAACTCCCTGGAAAGTTCTAACAAGTCGGCCACCTTTTTGTTACGTCATTAAAATGATCGCAAGAAACATATAATACCATTACCTAACTCGACAATGGCAGCAATAAACTACGAGAAGATTGGTTGTTAAATAAAATAAAAAAATCTATGCTTTGTTTACTTTTGTCGACAAGCGGAAGGTAAGTCACATATGAGTAAAACTTTGTCTATGTAATACTATGGCTCTTGTCTTATGAGTATGTATATCATCGAAAAATACAGTATGACATAATGTAAAGAAGGGGGGGCTGATGTAACTCGCGTCCGCAGGAAGTGTACCTCTCATTCCTCTGCGCGTGCTCCCGGGTGCTGCTAAAGAGTAACATATTTGTGTCCGTGGCACAGTTCCACATAAATTGAACCACGCAGCACAAATAGAGTAATCAATCAATCGCCGATAACAAAACATGGATCCTCTATTTAGTCATACGACTGAATAAATTATGTAAAGATCTGTTAGCAGCATTATAGAAAGCATTGAAGCATATTTTAAAGATTTTAGCGCATGCATAAATACCAAATTAACTACTTACTCAATCACGGAATTTCTGAAAAAACAAAACGAAGAGTGATATTTAATAAAAATCCATACAAACATGCTTTTATTAAAAAAAAAATATGGGAAAACATTTCTAATGCGGTAAGCAACTAAAAAGGTTGTAATATCACTCAAATATATCTATACTTAGTACTATTTCAATCGGAGTTCATCAAAATGGATGCTACTGACGAAATACTGCATCAATCGATAGTCAACTTATACGCTATTTACGACATTCTACTAGAAAAGTGGTCGACAAACGGATCATCCAAAGGAGTCAAATATAAACAATACATAAATAGAGTTTATTCACAGAGCCTTTTTTTAAACATAACGTTTGCTTTAGTAGAAACATATTTATGGGAGTAATAATTAGGTCTAGCTGGCCCGCGACTCCGCCCGTGTGGAACCTAATGTAAAAAAAAAAAAACAGTGACTAATAAAATCATCCAAATGTATTAAGTCCATTTACTTATCTACTTTCCTCTCGTACTTAAGTCGCGTCGTCATTAAAATTACAAAAACATTTGATAGAGTGAACCGATTCTAATGAAACCAATACTAAGTGTTACTCGAAGATATGCTTTATGATTTTCTTGTGAGGTTCTATCGTAAACGTAGTACTTTAGCAGTGATTCGCGTTCAAACAAACAGACAGACAGACATTTCTAAAAATGGTTGAAATGTATTTTATTACCTATTCCTAAACATGTGTACAGTCTTATTAAAAGTACACTCTCGAGCTTGCCTTTGTTAAATATGTATTTTTGCAAGCGACTAGCTGTGCTATTATTGCTTAAAAATGTGCCTCTTTGTAGGCCTAAGTTTCAAAAACAACTTGTCTCATAAAAGGCAAGTTAATAAATAATATTTCGTGTCTGCATTAAACATTACATGGAAGAGCCACAGTTAAGAAGAGAAAGAGCCGCATGCGACTCGCGAGCCGTAGTTTGCCGACCACTGTCCTAGAATGACCACTTTATACTGTTATTTAGATAATTCAGATAAAACAATTTAAGCCAAGACACGAATATGAGTATATCTGATATATATGTACTCGTATTACTGGATTATTGTATGTATGAAAAAATAAGAAAATAATTTGAATGGGTAACAGGACTTGAATTAGTTAGAGTATATCTGATATTAAAGAAAGGCTGTGGTTGGAAGGAAAGTAACCTACATATAACAAATACTTTACGCATTTTAATGATGTTGATAAAAAATGATTCAATTTGTTCTAAATTAAATTAAAGTAAAACTTAAAAACTGTAATATAATATAACTGATATGGAGGAGCGTTATCTTTGTACCTTGTTGTTTGCTTCTTTCGAAGGCAACTTAGTACTGATGAAAGACGTAAAAAATCAAATAAGTGGTATTTATTCCTTAATTTCCTATGGGGAAAACAATATTTTCCTATACTTTATTATACTTATATTATATTTTCGTCAGTACAATATTTACAAAATAAAAACTATAAGCCGGTAAAATTATTGCGGTGTCGCTGCTGCTCGCTGTGCGAGAATAGTAGACGGGACACGGAGGTGCATACTATAGTTACATATTTAATTTGTGATAAATACATAAAATAAATAACAAAACTATTTTCTCTCATGTTCTTAGAAGAAAACGTAGTTTATAATTGACACTTTATATCTGCAATTAATTTTTACGGATTTTCAAACGGTTTTCACCAGTAGATAAAGTGATTCATGAGGAACGTTTTGGTATATAATTTGTCAAGGATTTTTTTTATTATCAGAGCGGGACAACGTCTGCCGGGCCCGCTAGTTATATATATAATCTAATATATATCCATATTACGTATAGTATTTATCCTCCAACAGTGTTCTTTTTTGTCCATGCTGTATATTCTATATTCGACTGAAACGACCATTAAATGACACGATAACCTATTTTTAGTTATTAAGACCACAGTAATACTAATGTTAATTAACACAACCGCATACCGAAGCAATAGAAGTAAGAAATTTGTCCTAAAAATATTGACAAAATCTGACATATATATTATTTCACATACCGCATTTAAAAAATACAAATGTTACTTGTGATTAAGAATATCTATATGTTTAATAATTACCCGCGGCTTCGCACGCGTTTTTTGTCATAATTAATATTATTATTAGAAAAATATGTTATTAAAATACGCGTATTGAAATTATCATCAAAATTAATTGCGAATGAAAATGAATTTTTTTTTAATATCATTTTACGATTTTTAACTGTAGATATTATTCATATTTTCATTGTTTATCAATTTTGATATGAGGTATATATCACGGCTTTGGGCGCGTTTTTTATGTATCTAGTGATCATTTTGGACATGTTTTAACCGACTTCAAAAACAAGGAAATTTGCAACTCTGCTGTATATTTTTTTAATGTTTGTTACCCCAGAACTTCCTGATTTATAAATCGATTTGGAAATATTTCTTTTTAGTGAAAAGTAAATACATTCAAGGAGATCCAATTTTAATTTTATGAGTATTGGACCTATGACTTTTAAAATACACGAGGAAATTCCACAAAATGACTTTTAAAATACACAAGGAAATTCCACAAAATCGAGTAAGAAATGTATTGACATTGAGAATTTGGTATATCTATAAACTATAACAATCTAAGACTATGTAGGTACCTATCCGATTATGGTGCAAAGAGTTCTGGTACATTTTTCTACAGTAACTAACTAATTAAATTTAACTAAAGTCAGTTTTACTTTTTATTAAATTATTGTTTGACTTCTTTAATGTGTGAGTATATTTTCTCATTATTAAAGGTATAATTTATAACTTTAATTATCTATGTTGAAGTGACTTATACTTCCCGTATACAAAGTTTAATAAAAATCTATCCTTTCGTTGTTAGTTCGACTCGGGCATACCAACAGACAGGGATAAAAAGAACTAACGAGACATTCGTGCTCTTTATAACACTTACCGCAAAATATACTAAAAATATTATATGTAACACACGGATACAAATTTATTAATATAGATAATACATATAAAAATAAATAATAAAAAACAAAGACAAACCTGTTAGAAATGACACCCAGTTTATTTATTGATGGTTTGAATGCCGTCTCTACTCTTAACGGTTTTTCAATGAGTCTACTGATGTTAATACTACTGGTGTGCGTAAGCGTAGTGCTACACAGAGATAGAAATTAGCAGAAATACATCAAGAAGCATGCTAGATAAGGATAGACAACTAGACTGAAGTTAGGTAAATGCACCCTTTTATGTCCACTGTTCTTTATAAACTAAACCAGAGGTTCGCAGACATTTATTTTTTGATATCATAGCAGGTAAACGAATAGTTAGGTCACCTGATGTTAAGTGATCACCACCGTCCAACGACACTTGCAACACCAGAGGAGTCGTAAGTGCGTTGCCAGCCAGTGTTTGGAGGAGAGAGGGGCGGAAAGAGGGGAGGAGGAAGAGGAAAGAGGGAAACTGGGCCTCCGGCGTTCTCACTGACCGAACGAAACGCAACAATAAAAGAACTGTTACTTCACGTCGGTTTTCTGTAGGTCGGGTGATACTACCCCGGGCGAGCCGATCAATTCATGCTGAAACCACTGATAGTTTCAGCGTGGCTCTACCACCCACTAAACAGGCATTTTTCTCATAGACCACTATCAAATTTTAGCTGGTTCCGGTGGACCCTTACATCTACATGTCTACCATATTCTCAAAACTCGACAAAAAATGTGAAGATCTAACTATGGAAATTTGCGCTGCGTACAGAATATGGAATATGTGAGTGTTTACGAGTAACAGTCGCTGATCTTCTTAAAATATTATCTGCCTACATTGATAGGTGAAGCCAAGCGAACATTTTAGTTCTTCACTATAGAAAGCAGATAAATTTTCGTGATCTCCAATTGTTTTTGTCACGCCAACGTATATCCCCGTCTAGTGTCCCGTTGACCCCTGGGGGTCCCCCTTCACCACTTTGAGAACTAAGGATCTAAACAAATAATGAAGCATGTAAACTGTTAGGAATTTCAATGTACTCTTAAATTTTGTAAAGAGAAGATAGTGTATATTAGGGTGCCCGTTATACCGTTATATACCAAGTTGTTTTTTTTTTACTTGGGTATCGTTCAAATTGATAGTTTATAGCCGAAAAACATTTTAAAAATCCGATGCCGTTTAACCGTGCCTAAATGACGATACTTTTCCCAATCATTTTAAGATAATGTTTTTCACTTTTTAGAAATTAATTTTTGCCTTCGTTGTTTTATTGAATAACTTACCAAATATTATTAATTCTACATCTACTATGATCTATTGGGATGGAGAAATTTTGATATGGGCGTCAAAAATTTAATTTGTTTATTTTGATAGAATCAAATTTAAAAAAAAAAAATTACCATACAACCAAGCAAGTGACCAAAAATTTCCTATAATATAAATGTTGTCCTAACAATTACAAACACAAAAAAATAATTACTCAAATAGCCCTTGAGTGATACGCTTACATAAATTTGGCAATTGATTTTTATTTATTTATTTATTTATTTATTTACACTTTATGCGTTAAATACGCAATGGCGGACTTAATGCCTAAGGCATTCTCTACCAGTCAACCATAAATAAACCATAAATAAATAAATACATAAATTTTAATTTTTTAAGTACATATCGAATAAATACATTTTTTTTTCTGTTTCAGACAACGTGGCAAAAGAGACAAACTAACTACACGTCAAGCACTAAATAGCACGACGGTCGAACATTATGAATAGCATAAAGCATTATGACCTACTCTATCCGAGTATGGAGCTAAAAACATAAACAAATTCGATGTTAATGTAATCCAGCCGAGGACGAATACGTCAGTAAACGGAAGTAATGTAATATTTACGATCCATTTTACACAATCTTATCACGCGAGCATATTTGCATAAATCGCAATCTCTTGAACTGCCGAGATGCGATCCGTTTGTAATGAGCTAAATTCCATGCAACTTTTTTTTTGTTTTTCTCGATCTGACTATGCTATTAGCCTTGCGGCCTTGACAGCTTCACCGAACTACACTATTTCATCAAACACGCCACAATATAAAAACAGAGACTCGTTATTCTTAGCGCTTGATTAAGAATTTTTTAATCGAATGAAAGCAAGGTAAAAAGAGACGAAAACGTGGATAGTGACGTCAACAACCAAGCGAGTACTGTCCCGACATATACGTATACAAAAAGAATTTAAACCAAACTCTTTTAAATATAACTTGGTACTGTCCAGATGTACTACAACAATGTTTCTAGATGTTTCTTCTTTCAACAAAAGGGTACCCCCTCCAAGCGTACCTTAATACTGTCTATGCTATGCTAGCGTGTATTGTTTGAATCTTTAAAAATAACAAGAATAATTAAAAAGACGTCATTTCCTCCCACATGAAAATTTGTGAGCTGATTTTAAATATGTTTCTGTGATAAATAAAAAAAATCAGCTAGCGATTTTTTATCAATAGTCGAGGGAAACCTAGTCAGCTGATGCATTTAAATAGTCAGTAAATGCTTCTGGCTAACTTCTACGTAACGACCTTCAAATTATCAGCTGACGATTTTTCCACCGAGATACAGCCAGCTGACGTATATATTTATCAATACCTACATATAAGCTATCATCAGGTAAATTTTTATTTGAGAGGATATCACTGAAAGTGAAGATTTTTTTTCCATGATCGAGACATCAGCTGACGTACAATACACTATGTTATAGCCAGCTGATTTTTTTTTTGTTGAGATATTGGGTTAGCTATAATTTGATACATTTTTAGCCGAGAGGAAATGAGTGAATGTATTTTTTTTTTCTTCGAGCGTGAGAGGTTACAACTGCTCATCCCCCCCACCGAGCCTTAGCTGACGTTCACGAGACTTTATAGTTCGATTTTCTGATGCATTTTACTAATTATCACTTGAGAGGAACTTGGTCATATATTTCTGTTACTGGCTCTCGGACTATCTATCCGTACGACGTATGCGACGATTCCTAGGGTAGAAACGCGCGTAAAACGCGGTATATGAACGCAATATATATTGAAGCGTGCGAGTGGACTCGCGCGCACATCGCCTCATCTGGACAGGCTCTAATGTTTCTTTTTTTTACCGTGTTATTCGACAGTAATGAATTGCTTCCTACACTTTGATCGATATCGTTTTTAAACAATAAAAAGTCTAATATATCGATAAATTAATGTAAATCAAAATTACTCTTTAATGTCATTACACTTTTTATTGTTTCAGAACTATTTTGATCAAAGCGTAGCAAATAATTAATTTCTATTGAACGAAACGGTAAAGAAGAATGGTTGCCAATTTATATTTAGATACGTTTGTTTTGATTTGTTTTTCGTGTACTGCGTTCAGGTGGGGTGGCGCTCACTGAACACAATCTATGCTATTCGAAAGTGATCGATGAATAATTAAAATGTTGTAAAAGTTTCACTTCTATCGTGTGTATTTACGACACGCTCTGTTTTTTTCTCCTATCGCTTAGTTCGTTTCCCTAATTGCGAAATACGTAATAGGGAACGTGTTTATCAATACAAATCATTTTTATTATTATACGGATCATTAAAAATATTTAAAATAGTATTCTTGCTCGTTTGTCCTTGATTATACAGATAACATATTTCGGTATTTTCCATAGTTTATATTAATACATAATACTTTAAAGTGTCACATTTTAACTGGCACACCGGATAGCATAGTGATTCGTATACACATAAAAAATTTACAAACATGTCAAACAGTACATACCTAAAACAGTTTACATACGTAATCGACAACACAGATTGTTTAAAAAAAATCAATCTGACAAACATAATAAGGCACATTTACCATAAGCTATATAACACATGTTAAACAAAGTAATAAAAATACACTATAAGCTGATAAAAAAGTAAAATCATAGTTAGAGATGTTGAACTTAGCAATAAAAAAAACTACAAGCAGATAGAAAAACAAAATCATATTTATAGAGAGGATTGTTTTTAATAGGTAAATAATACTCGTAATAGCAACTAGCTGATACCCGCTAGTCTATGTCTGAGTTATTCTGCACATTCATGCAAGACCATGTGCTCCACAACAAAAAACACACTGCTGAATGTCTACCACATTACTTATAAAAATCTTTCATATTATGCAATGCATATTACCTATTTTTCTATATTAATTGTACCTTCACCATATACACACAAAAAGATAATTAATGTTAGTAAAAAATTAAGGTTCTAAATATCTCCTTAAACCACAAATATCTGTGGAATTATTAAAATAAACGTATTAAATTAAAATAAACTAATAAAACATGGAAACATTAGAGAAATATATAGTATTAAAGCTCATTTCAAAATATATATTATACACAAAAGGACACAGTATACATAAAAAAAAGTTTTAATAATAATTTAACACCAAGCGTGATAGTTTTAGCTTGAAGCAAAACCTTACTGTATGGATAAGGGGCCAAAGAAATGAAGCAAAGAATTTTTTTATGAGTTATAGACACAAAATCATTTTTACAGCATTGTTTTGACCTTCTATCAGACAATCATTATACTTTACAATCGAAAAAAAAATGTCATCTTCTCTTCTTTAGCCTCCACAGATAAACCATTAGCTATTCCAAATCAAGTTATTCATTACAAAAAAAATGCATCAAGTAACAAGTGCCTTTAGTAAATGTTTATATTAAATTTAAGATAATACAAAGTTACCTTCTTGTGATGTCCAGATTTGGTTCTCTATAACTGCCATTCAAACTTATGTAGTAGAAGACACAAAACATAGTTATTATGAATATGATAATTTGGTACCTTCTTGATCTGTACCATTTTTTTATCATAACTGTCATCTGAAAGAGATGAAAAATGATTTATTAATATGAGAAAGAGACAATATATATTACAAATAAAGATATTATAACTAAAGATATGTTACCTATGAACATTTGACAAACAAATAGCATGATAACGCACATATACATAAAGTAATATTGTAGCACCACACTGTCTTAGATAAAATGTAGAAGTAAGATGGCATATTTTTAATATAAGTGGTGAAAAAGAAATAGTTATATGTTGCTTAGATACGGGCAGTTGTCAAAAATAATCTAACTAGTCAAGATTTAACAAAGGTGCTGATTAAGCGCTTATGACGTTTTCTTATGGGAGGCCTTTGTAATTGTTTGTAGTGTTGAAAACACTGGTTGTCATTCGAACACTGAAGTTAAGCAGAGTCGGGTGAGGTCAGTTCTTGGAATGATGATCGCCCAGGAACACCACATGACACTTACTTTTTATTGTATTTTTATTACTGTAATACAAAAGTTTCATTTCTATCCTTTGTCTTTAGACACCCTGTTTTTTTTATTGTAATTAAGTTTATTATTTAACCACTCTCATCTTTCTGTACACTTCAAGTTAAAGTTACTGCTTAATCTCTATTAAAAAGTGTAATGGTGTGTGAAGCAGATAAAACCTCACAAAAGTTCTTTTCCATTTGTAAGTAAAATTCTTGCGAAAGTCAGTTAACTTTTTCATACAAATTACAGATATTCCAGCATTAATCATATATACATGAAAAAAATTATATAAATAATATATAGAAGTATTGTCTCTCTGTCCAGTTTGATTGTAATTGTTTCCACAATTTAAGAATTTATTATTTAATTTGTTTTACCACACATACTTTATTAATTTAGGGGTAAAAACTGAGCAATCCTAATAAAAATCAAAAATTAAATTTAAAAGAACATAGTTGCATGGGTTTTGTGAATGTTATATCTTTAAAATATACTAAGGTATATCACTACATCTATTAATTTTCAATTTCCCAAATAGATATTAACCTCTGAGGCTGTTTAGGATGAAAGGGAATATTTATAAATCTCTATATTCATATAAACATAATTGGTATTCATATCTCAAGTGTGAACTTTATTTTTCTAATCTGAAACATTAATGCAAGGTATCATTAAACCTGTTATATGTTGAAACATATTAATTAATTTTTTAATTTATAGTGTTGAAAAACAATGTGGATTCTCAACACACTTAAATGATATTTGATTGAAGATGTCCTTACTTTGCGGAAATCACAGCCCTAGCTAGGAGGGGGGGAATTATGGGGCAATGCCCTACCTTAAAAATACCAAAATCTAAGATAAATTATTATAATTAAATTGTTTGTTCCAAGTTTGTGTTAAAAAAATGTAGCGATAGGTAAATCTAAACTTTTCTGAACGTACCACAGTTTGTGACATTCGAGGACAGATGAATTATGATAAAGTTTTTACTTCCGCCCTGCCTGTAACCAATGCTGCTCTACCTCAAATTCGACTCTAGCTACAGCTCTAGAGGAAATCCATCATTAAAAATTATAGTGGATGCTACTTTACACTTCTGCCTGAAATATTTACACTTAAATGATGTCATACATCTATATATAATAAACTATATATATTTGTATATACAATCCTTGAATATATGTATATGTGACCTGATTTTGATGACTTTTTTGTGTTTGTGTGCTTTTGGATTCATATTTGGAATATGTGGTGGTGCGATCTGGTTCAAGGATTTTTTTGATTTTCAAAAAATTTGATCAGGTGGATCAGACCAACCTGTATGTATCAATAATGAAAAGATGGTTCCTTTGAAGCTCAATATGTCAAAACAACTGAAAGTATCAGCATTGAACTATGACTATAGGATGCAAAATTTTTTATAAATATATTTATTTATATATTTATTATATATAAAATAGTGAAATACAAACAATTGAAATATTACAAAAATGATTAAAAGGATAGATTTATATTTTAGTTAATTTATTATTGATATCACTAAATATATAATTATATGAATGCTAATAACTGCTGTAGTTAACAGCTGAGTTACAGCTACTAAAACTCAATGCCAGAAACATTATAAACAATAAATAAGTCCTGTACACAAGGAGACGAGGCAAGAAATGGTTGGTTGGTAAAAAGATAATAATAATAATAACTCTTTATTGCACATACATTGAAGATATACAAAATTAGACATCAGTTTACAATATGTGTACAGTTAGGCGGACTTATTGCTTAGAGTTATCTCTTCCAGGCAAACCTAATAAGACATTTAATTTTCAAAAATACCGGGTGGCAATATAAATACACACAAAGAATTACAAAAATTATGGATAAAGGTAAAAACGTGTTCCAAAAACGTTCCAAAGACGGTTCTAGACTACTTATTTCTAGGATTCGATTGACCGTCTGCTACTTTTTTAAATACCCAACAAAGGAGGTGAGAACCAATAAATCAGTATATATAAAAAAAACAGTTACAATTACATATCTTAACATTGCATAAACATAGACACATAATGGGACAACAAAAGGACGTTTAGTAAAATGCGGGAAATCTTATGTATTGAATGTTTAAACTACCAATCTTTTTTTTTATAAAACTTCTTGGTTACACTTTACATATACGTGTTGTTCCATTTACTCATAAGAGATTATAAAACCACTGCACTAATTACTCAGGAAATATAATTAAAAAAATTAACGACTTGTAATTAACTAACGTTTATCGCAGAAACTATTATTTTTAATTAATGCTCGATAAAAGGATAGGAATTATATATAGTTTGTGCACAAATAAATTCATAATCATATATAGAAAATTAAAAAACAGAATAACTTACCCGAAATAAATTTATTTTGAATAAATCATGCAATTAGAACCGTCCCCGAATATCTTGTCTAATGTATAAGTAGGTATACGCGTTCGTTCCGCCCACTTACAAACACGGCAGTTTCCGCTAATGGATAAACATTAAAATATTTAATTAATAATACACTTCTGCATTCACAATCAATATTGAAATAATTCTACAAGATTATACATTTCAAAGCGAGATTTCCTCTTCACAGTTCCGATTTCAGAGTTTTAAATTTGACTTTGACAATTGACTGCCCCCTATTGACGTTTTATTCTAATATAGAGATGCGCTATTTCGATTCAAACGTAAATTGTAAAGCTGGAAATTGATCCGAACTCAAGGCAACATATTTTAATTCAAATATGGATTATATTGCTTAAATTCTATAAAAGAGGTAAATAATTTTCAAATATTTATAAAATTAAAGAGATTATTTTGTCAGATTCGTTATTTAATCAACACATTAAAAACAGGTACTTTCTATCTGTGGTTAAAGATATTGTAGGTCCAGTAACTCACTTTGTAGTTTTAA
This sequence comes from Antheraea yamamai, assembly GCA_036509395.1. Classification (NCBI taxonomy): domain Eukaryota; kingdom Metazoa; phylum Arthropoda; class Insecta; order Lepidoptera; family Saturniidae; genus Antheraea; species Antheraea yamamai. Next base: position 1,805,581 of record AP028447.1, read on the forward strand.
TACTCTAGTGATGCACGTGATTCAAGATGTTCAAATAATGAATTTGACCGTAACCTACCTTGTGCCCATTATTTATGTCATAACATCAGAAAACGCTTTATGTTTGCTTCAAAGTTGAGAAGAAAACATAAAAATGTATAAACTATACAAAAAATATGTTCATAAAATCCATAACATAACCAGTTAAAACAAGGACCATCGTAATGTAATATAAATACTATTTTATTTAATTGACTATCAATTTTCTTATACTGTAGCGATATTGAATGAAAATTCTTGTGCCACTTTATAAATATATTCTCAAAGTTAATACACAGTTTAGTTAAATAATAATGATAATAATAATAACAATAATGATAATGATGCCCAGTAAATATTGTGTACGCGCTCGCCCAAGGACATTCTAAAACACACTGACGTAACGCTTGGGAGGACGCCGCGCTCGCGCAGGGCGCTGAAGAGGTGAGGTAAGAGGGGAGTTGTTCCTTACTTCGCGCGCTCGTGCTATATTCTCCCCCTCCAAGCCGCGTAAACGACCCGTGCGCGACTTGGATGGACGACCCCGCTTACAAATTTGTGCTACAACATCGTTTTCTCCTATATAAGGTGTAAGGGAACTGACGTGATACTTCCCTATACGATGACCATCCTTGTCTGCAACTTCATAGGTTGTAGGACTAACTATTTTACTGATTAAATAGGGACCTTGGCGCCGGGGCGCAAATTTACGGGTAAACCCTTTTTGGGCATTACTCAATGCGTGTGAATCAACTAGTACACGATCGCCTACTGATAACCGAACGCTTTCTCGTCGCTCAGCGTCTGCAACAGTCTTTCTAGCATCTTGTTGCCTTTCAACTCGATCTTTAACTTCTTGAAGAGTATTAGCGAACCTCTGTAGATATGGTGTTATTTGCGGTATAAAGTTCTCATGTTCCACTACTGTACGTATATCAAACGATACCTCGATTGGTGATCGCAGTTGACGAGCAAAATTAAGATAAGCCGCTGATTCACCGGTACCCTGATTAGGAGCTGTATTCATAGCAAAACGTACAACGGGTAGCGCTTCGGGCCAATTCCTATGATGTGATCCTAGTAGCATCGATAGCATCTGTTTCATATCACGATTTTTCCTCTCAGCCGGGTTCGCGGCGGGATGGTACGCAGGAGTAAGGTTTTGCTGTATTCCTAGAGTGAAAAGAGCTTTCTGCATCACTCCAGCTATAAATTGGGATCCATTGTCCGATATAATTCTACGAGGTAAGCCATAACGTAAAAATACTTCCTCTATCAATAATTTAGCACAAGCCTGAGCAGTGGCTTCCTTCATAGCAAACAACTCTACCCACCGGGTTGAAGTATCCTCGACGAGGAATATCCAGCGCTCTTGTGAAGGGCCTTCCGGTAATGGCCCAAATAAATCCATGGCTAATACTTCGAAACGCTGATTTTGAACGGGCGTCTGCAGAAGACCTGCCGGTTTTAGGTTGGTAGGTTTGTACATTTGACATTTCTCACAAGTCTTGATGTAGTTTGCGATATATTTTCTTAAACCTGGGAAATAGAATCTTTCAGTAAATTTTCTTACAGTTCTTTCCAGGCCCAGATGTCCCGCCGTTGGAGAATCATGCAATTCACGCATGATCTCTTCACGAAGAGAATCAGGCACTACTAACTGCGGTTCTTCTGATTCGTCTGGATAATGGAACAGAACACCATTAAACATGTAATAACCACGATTTGTCCATCGCATACAATCCTCTTGATCAGGACTTTCAAAATCTTTGATAATTTTGCACACATCAGGATCTTGTAATTGAGCTTCTCGTATATCAGAAGGCTCCCGATGTGGGAAGTCTACCACGAATGGGCATGTGTCGACGCCTGCCTCAACTACTGGACGACTCAATGCGTCGGCAACTACATTGACGCGTCCTGGAGTATATTCAATATCGATATTGAATGATTGGATTTTAATAGCCCATCTGGCTAATCGACCACTTGGTGTTTTCAAAGACAACAACCATTTCAAAGGTTGGTGGTCAGTGACTACTTTGATTTCTGTCCCTTCAATGTAACCTCTAAATTTCTCCAGTGCCCACACTACCGCTAAAGCTTCTCGCTCAGTAGTATGGTAATTGCGCTCTGCCGAGGTGAGCAGACGACTGGCGTATTCGATTGGTCGCTCGTCTTTCGGCTCGGCTCCTTGCATGAGTACAGCACCAAGTGCATAAGCGCTAGCATCTGTGCGTATGATAAAGGGTTCATCGAAGTTGGGTTGACGAAGAACGGGTGCAGATGTCAACTTAGCTTTCAACATCTCAAAGGCAGTACTTTGAGCGTCTTCCCATTTCCATGGGTTATGCTTGCGGGTAAGCTCTGTCAATGGTTGGGCTATTTCAGAAAACTGCGAGATGAATTTACGAAACCAAGCGCAAGTTTGTAAGAAAGTTCGTAGCTCTTTCACATTGGTTGGCGGCAGCATCCCTATTACAGCCTGAACCTTGCCAGGGTCTGGCTCCACTCCTTGAGCAGAGATAACGTGACCTAAATAGATTAGACGTTCTCGTGCAAAGAAACATTTATTGCGATTGGCCGTCAGGTTAAACTGGCGTAGACGGGCGAAAACTCGACGGAGGTCATCTAAATGACGGGTCAGATTTTCAGATATCACCAGGATATCGTCTAGATACGCCACAACAGGTATATCTCTCAGTCCAGATCGAAAACGGTCAATCAACCGCTGGAAAGTTGATGGTGAATTCTTCAAACCAAACGGCATTCTCCGAAATCTGAAGATTCCAAAAGGAGACACAAATGCAGTTTTATCTCTATCGATGGGCGAAACCTCTATTTGCCAGTAACCTGCGCGCAAATCAATGGAACTCATAACCCCATTGAGCTTCGTCGATTTAAGGATCTCATCGATGAGCGGCAGCGGATATTTATCGGTGCGGGTGATTTTATTTAAACTCCTATAATCCACACAAAATCGTGGCTCTCCATTCTTCTTCGGTACAATTACCACAGGTGAGGTCCACTCTGACTCTGTTTCTTCTATTATTCCTTCAGCAAGCATTTTGTCTATTTCGCGCTTCATAATTTCTTTCTTTTCAGGTGACACCCTATATGGTGGAACAGCGATCGGTCTGTGATCGCCGGTATCAATACGGTGAATCGCGTATGGCGTAGGATCTCCCCCTGGAGTAAAGATGTCCTTATTTTCTTCCAGTATACTGGCTAACTGTTCCTTTTCAGGTGACGACAGAGAAGTTCCTTCATCTTCACGCAAACTTAGCGTGGAAAAGATATGCGGTCCCTCATCAGCTTCGTATTCCAGTGTGAAGTCCGACAACCCAGGAAGTGACCATTTACCCTTATAGAAATCTAGTATCAAGCCAGCATCCCTCACAAAATCGCTACCTAAAAGCGAATCGGTTGCACCAGGAATAACAATAAAAACCGTGGGTATTACCACCTCTCTTACTCTCACCTCAACAGTAGCAGTTTGTACATTTTTCAAACGTGTAACACTATCAGCGAACCTTAAGTCTAACTTAACCCAAGTAAATTGTTGTCCGTTTTTACATAACAATTTATACAAACTATCACTCGCGATTGACTGTTTAGCACCTGTATCAACTATAACACGTCCCGTTTCACCAAAAATATTTATATACAATACCGGTCGACCACGGGGTCGAATGGGACTAGCGGACGCAACGCTGGCGTATGAAAACGTAACGGTATTGGATGATGACTTCTTATCTCGACATTTTGGACAGTTGGCTCTTATATAACCAACAGTACCGCATCCAAAACATGTGGGAGGCACGGGAGACACACTTGTTTCCTCCGAATGCTTTCTTTGCAATTTATGGCATTTCTCTTTCTCGTGTCCATACGTTTTGCAGTATGTGCAATGCGAGCGGTATTTCTTGGCCGCTGTTCCTGGGGTGACGACACTCCCAGTCCTATGCGTGCTTCTAGATACTGTCGTAAATGAAGGCTGTGAAACCCCTATGGTTTCAAGTGCTTGTCCCTCCTCAAACATATCTTCAACTCGTCTGGCATGTTGAAGAAGATCGGTGAACGTCTGCACAGACGGTCTAGCCACCTTTTCACGTATACGGCGATGAAGAAGACCGTACACCATGTCCAACTGAACTTCCTCTGAAATAGTGTTCAGTGGTAACTGTGAAAGTAATGCTCGTGCATTGCATACAAAAACATCTGTAGATTCTTCACCTTGCTCTGTACTAAATAATTCGCGATATACTCTATGTGGTGGGAGGCGCGGACCATACATTTGTTTCATAAGATTAATTGCTCCGGCCCATGATGTTATGCTATGTTTAACTCCCTGCCACCATGTAGCAGCTAATCCAGTGAGAAGCATAGGCAGTCCCTTGATAGCCATCTGATCGTCGATACCTGCACACTCTTTAAAAATTTGTATCGCCTCGATAAACGCCAAGACATCGCCAGTACCGTCGAACCTTGATGTACAAGTCGTAAAACTAACGGCTGTAGGCGTGGTTGACACTGACAGCAAAGAAGATCGGTCAGGCACCGGCCTGCGCAGCATCTCCATCAGTTGTGTGAATTGGTCATTTGACATCACAACTTGCGGAGGGAGGGCAGATCTATCCAAATCTCCCTGGTCTGCATTCCCTTCTGAGGACGAATCTTCTTGTTGTTTCCTACGTGGCATCGTATCAGTTTATCAAAACTTCTCGTCAAAATATATCTTAATATCGTAACTAGTGACAATACGTGTCACGAAAATATAAAATTGAATGAAAATAATATCTTGTTTAGGTAATGTCCACAAAAAAAAAAAAATTGTTTGAAGTTCAAAGTTTATGTGAAATAATAAAAAGTGCACTTCCCTCAAAATTCGAAGAACAACGACGTATCTATACTGAAGACTGAAAACGGCAGCAAGCGTCACTTAGATCGCTACGACGCCATTTTGTGTTGCAAAGCCGGCGCACAGCACGGCTATGTACTATTCGGCAAGGCGTGCCCACGCCGATTACGAAGTACACATAACACAATAGTCTAACACAGCAAATATAGTTGTTTACGAATGTATCTCACGTATTAAACTGATAGTACGTATGTAGACGTTATAGTCACCATATAACACACGGCAGTTTTTCACAGTCAGAAAGTATTGTTGCACAATTTCACAAACAAACAAAAACGGGCGAGTCCATTATATAACTGCGTAATAATTAACTTCGAGTCGGCCACACGTTGGGCTGCCAATTGTAGCGATATTGAATGAAAATTCTTGTGCCACTTTATAAATATATTCTCAAAGTTAATACACAGTTTAGTTAAATAATAATGATAATAATAATAACAATAATGATAATGATGCCCAGTAAATATTGTGTACGCGCTCGCCCAAGGACATTCTAAAACACACTGACGTAACGCTTGGGAGGACGCCGCGCTCGCGCAGGGCGCTGAAGAGGTGAGGTAAGAGGGGAGTTGTTCCTTACTTC